>JBBPDE010000002.1:3252387-3265298 GCA_037974605.1 Nannopetersius ansorgii
TGTGTGTGTGTGTGTGTGTGTGTGTGTGTGTGTGTGTGTGTGTGTGTGTGTGTGTGTGTGTGTGTGTGTTTTGAGCATAGCCCAGTATTTACAGTAAAGAACAAATCCAGTGCATTGAACAAATGTACGTTCTTCTAACCAATATATGAGAAACCAATATGTTTAAAACATTTTACTGTCCATCCCATTCACTCTAATGTGAATGCCATTTGCGCATAAGACCAAAAGTTCATGCACATTTAAATTCTTGTTAACATTTGCTTCTCCTCCAAGTATGTTGAGATTTGCAATGACAAACTCCTTTTTCATGTATCTGGGACAAAGAGCATTCTAGCCTTCACCCTAGCAACTTCATCATGCTAATTAGTCATTGGGATGAATTTGGTTTGGACAATTCAGCAGCCTACTATGAAACTATGAAACAGAATGAAACAGAATGTACTTAAAATGTGCTTAACCCCGGCTTAATTTACCCCTGAAAATACACCAACCCCCTTAGTCTGAATTAAGTGGACATTAATTTATGAAGCGATCCCTTTATTTGACCTTAAAAGTGGTGTGAAAGAGTGTGAAATCCTTTAAACATATGGAATTTATTTAGGAGGTTCTATGATTTAAGGGGCAACTTTTAAAAAGTAAGAGAAAAATTAAGTAGTTTTACCCCTTAATCTATGCACTTTCCTCTTTCATTTTCCTAAATTTCCTGGAAATTAAGGTAAAAAATTGAGGTAATTTTAAGGGGTAAGATTAAAGGGTTTGGTTCTGTAGTGAGTGAAGATCAGAGGTAATTAACCTTTCTCCAGGAGAGTTGATGTTACTTTTCTTGCCATGTTTACTTCCAACCTGATCATACTTAACGCTTCAGCCAATCAGGAACTTCTGAAGAAGTTCATCATCAGAGCAGGTGTTGCAGATACTGGTTGATGAATGTGGTTAAATGTCATTAAGATTATGGCAACATATATGTAATGCATGGTAGTATGAAAGGACATTAAAAAGAATGAACAAAACAAATCTAACAACAGTCTCAGGCTGAAACACCGACAATAAGGGTGGAAATAGGTGAGAGCTCTGATATCATTCTCCATTGAAACTGCTCCCCCGCACATAGATTCTAATCGCCATGTGAAAAAAGTCTAAAGTTAAGCACCAAAGCGTAACCACCACCATCACCACCACCTAGAGGCTGAGTGAATCTGTGAGTGAGGGGGTGATAGGCATTGATGAGTAATTTCAGACTGATTACATTTGCTTTCTTTTAACAGTCTAGCGGAGATGCAAAGCTTCACGGAGGGAAAGCCATCTTAGTGAGGTCCAACAGTACGGAGTGCCTGCCCAGACGAGCCAGTGACTCATCAAAAGCCAAAGTCAAAGAGTCAAAGCCTGACAACAGACGGTCTATCAGTGAGTAATTTGTATGATGAATAGCAAAAAATATGCAAATAATAAAAGGATTAGAATATAAGGCAGTAAAGTAGGTAAGAACATTAGGAGGTTCAGAACCTGACTTATATAACAGCATCAAATGGACTTTATAACCAGCTAATATTAATGTTCAAGTGATGATAAAGCACTGATAATGTCAACCTGCACCACATGCTAAAATGTCCAAAAGCTTATTGCTCATCCAGCATGAGTACAGGCATGTACTCTGTACTTGGATGTTTAATTTGTATGATTTTATTACTTAGTCTCAGAGAGCAATGGTGAGGTTGGGTACTAATCTTATGGTGCTATTTTCCACAAGGAACCGTGCCAGACTGCAAACAAATGTTTTTCCATTATAAATAAAGCGACCCGTACCTGAGGTGCTCAATGGCAGGGCCAACAGCACTGCTCTCTGATTGGTCAAAATGTCATGGAAAGTGTATTTTTACTGCACAGAAAAAAACTGTGGAGATAAACTAACACCTGGGAAGTCAACAAAGTACAAGTGCGACTGTCTGTTTGGGCTGAAAATAGATTTCAGTATGATTATTCTATGGCGCTCATCTTCAACACCGCAAGAAATGCGAAGGTGCACCAAGACATCAGTAAGAAGTTAGCTGGGATAGGTCTTTATCGCAGGGATAAAGAATGCCATGAAAAAATAATTCACAAAAGACTACAATAACAAAAGCAGTTCAGACAGAAAAAAATCTTTTCGCTGGTTCGACTCCATGGATGTGGTTTTGGGATGAGGACCGGCTATAAACTGTGGCGAGAGAACTGTGTGTCAGTTCCGTGCCATTGCAGTATGGTTTAGGTACAGCACGGTTCTGGCATTTCTATGGAAAAGTGCCTTTGGATGATGAGTCCTGGATCATAAACGACTCTCCACCTCATCCCAGATGTATTGGATGAGGCTCCATCACTTCACTGTTCCACAGCCCAAAACTGGGAAGCATTTCTAGTCAACACTTGGCATTGGTCATTGTGACCTTAGGCTCAAATCCCGCATAGCATGTTCCATTCTATTGTCTATACATAATACAAGCTGTGGATGCACAATAAACTTCATTGTCAGCAATGAGGGAGGTCTGGCCACTCATTTTTGACCATAAAAAATTGTGATATTGTACTGTTTTTTGAAAAAGCCTAAAAATTCAGGTGCTACACATCAAATCTCTGATTGGAGGAACACAAAAATGTCTTTCAACTTTACACTATGGGGGCCCATGGACCTACAACCTCTAATGCATCCACCTAAACCAATTCAAGGCATGAGAATAAGGTGTCACCACAAATCACAAGTCTTAGTCAATAAGGACCCTGAAATCATATTAACTTCTGGGGACAGGTTTCAAAGTGCCAAAGAAAGCTTTAAAAAGATGCTTGTGCTTTAGGGATGTTTGCTGATAATGGATCTTTTGGCATCATTTGAAAGAGTATCAAGCAAGCCAGTTTTGTTAAATATGAATGCCATAAGATCTAAAGGAAGCTCTATAATTTCATCAGACATTTTCATGATAAAAATGGAAAGTAATGAAATCTGCTGTCGAGTTAGATGAGATTTTGAAGACAACTACTGTAAAAACTTGGCATCCCTTCCTTCCTGTGGCCTGCGCAGTGTTCAAGCTGAACTACAGTGCTTCGGACAGCGCAGATAAGAACGGCGTGAAGAACAGGCTGAAGAAGTTCATCTCCAGACGGCCCTCCATGAAAACGCTACAGGAGAAAGGCCTCATTAAAGGTAGTGCTCTACTGTCTAGAAAAGTCTAGAACTAACAAAGCATAGGTGGCAAAATGGTATTAAAAATGATACATTAAATGACATCTGTTCTGACAGAGAGGGCCTTCTAGGTCTTGCCTCATTTTTATGTTTGATTACAATAACACAGGTCAACAAAAACATTTTTTTGTAATCCTCAGAAACCACAACACATCAACTTTTTAAATGATGAGTAATATTAGATTGGAAATAGACTTGCATGCGATTTTTATTAAACCACAGGCCCCAAACAAGAACTGTTTCAGTATTTTCAGACAGACAAGTCAGACAGGCAAGACTGTGGCACAGATATAATGATCTGTGTCAGTCAGACACCACTGTTTCTTCAAAAACACTCATCATGCAGTATAGAACTAGCTTCATCACAAACACTGTACCTGCAGGAAAAACTAAACACAGATCTGAGATCAGCATGACAAACACTACAGAACCCACAGAAACTGATGGTTTTGACCTGTTGACTTGTGTAATTGCTCTGTGGAATATTAGCCAATTAACATTTAACCTATTGGTCAGGCCATATTACAGAAGAGTATCCACCAACATAACTGGGAAGTGATGAAATCCACCAGTTACATTGCTGTTAATTTAGCAATAATAGTACTAGAATATGGGGGAAAGTATCAGTTTGCATTATTACAGAATTAACTACTTGCTCTGGAAAATGTAAAAACAACAAAAAAACAGAACTCCACGTGTGTTTTAAAGAAAAAAATGTCAGACAAATCCTGGGCAAAATATGTCAGGTTAAATTCTGGCTATTAGTTAATTGATTCCTGAGGTTTTTTCACATTAAATACCCTCTTTTTCTCCAGAATGAATCAATTTCCTGATGCAACAAGCCAGCGCACACACCTCTCCTGAAGCCCGTAACTAATGCAGTCTGTGCACAGCGCGGTATTAAAGGATTCCTTAAGTGCAGTTGAAATTCTTAGATGAAGTAGTGATATTTGTAATTTCCTCTGGTGTCTAACAGGGCCCTTTTAATGTAGTATCTGAGTGGGAAGGGGGGTATGAGATCAAAGAGGACAGCATTGACGGGATAAATAAAAGTACTCTGGGATTAAGAAATAGCGCAGGTGGCCCTTCAACTGATAGCGCTGGCGGAGCTCCAAGGCAAGCTAGTTAGCAGAACATCCTTCTCAATATTACTCCCCTCTTCATATCGCGAGTGCGCCATTAAAGGGTAATTTATTTTAAAAAGGTTCCCTCCCTCCATATATTTCTTCAGGAAGTGGCACGAATAGGAATTTGTATGCAAAGGTGGCTTGCTCGCAGTCATTTATGCATTTAGCACAGTCCCCCCATCGCTACCCCCCCGCCCCCCCACCTCTTCCCGAGCGCTCAAACGAGAGCAGGCCATCTTTGATGTTCCATAAGCCTTAGGGAGAGCTCGGCTGGCCCCATATTAGTTCAAATGCCAAACGACGAGGAAGTTAATAGACTGTGAGTAACTCCATATTGACAGTCACAGTTTGATAGAACTGTGTCACACGACTGTGGCTTTGCAAACCGTCTGATAATTGTTTTGGGGAATGGCTTCATTTTTGAAAATACCAGCTGTTTCTTTAGAATATCGCAATGGATCGTCCAATAAAAATGGTCCAAAATGACCTAAAATCTTAGCAAAGCTACATTTTTTCCATTTTTCTATTTGAAGTAGTCACTGCTTTTAGAGATACAAGGTTTTTTCAGGATTAAGATAACATATTTGACAAACAAAAACATTTTTTTAATGTAGAAAAGAAAACAAGTTCAAAAGGAGTGTCATTAAAAGAACGTTTTTTTCCAGATTGTGTGTTTGGCTGTCACATGTTGACCCTGTGTCAACGCGAAGGGACCACAGTGCCCAGATTTGTTCAGCTGTGTTTGAAGGAAGTGGAGAAACGAGGTACGTTGTTGTAATTATTAGTTAATTCCAGTTGTAATTGTTGCTTTAAAACATCTTACCTTTTTCCCCTGCTGTCTCAGGGCTGGATGCTGATGGGATCTACCGGGTGAGTGGCAACCTGTCCACCATCCAGAAACTACGCTTCCTAGTTGACCAAGGTAATTTTTGACCAACATCACATTGTCAATTTGTCAGTTTAGCTGCCTACATAGAAACTTCATAACACATGTATAAGCATTGCATAATGGGTACCACTTTACAATAAGTCGACCCTTATAAAGAGGTTATCAATGATCTAATATTAGGTTGTAGACAATTTATAAATCATTAATAAATTGTTAGAAAAAGTTGTTATGATACTAGCATGTTAAATACCTGGGGCCGTTTTACAAAAACATCCTAGCTTAAGCATAAAGTTAAGATTGGACGACTTAAGATTTTTTGGTTTGGTATTACTGACGCAAATCCTAACTGTATTTAGGAATCCTATCTTATCTCGAGTTATGAATCCTAAATAAGCGATCTAACCTCGATGATTCACTTTTACCTAGCAACTAATGGAAGACATCATCTGGCGAAGTCACTGTTACCTGCTGCCACTGTAACTTTATGAGGCTCCGGTCCATAACACTGAAGCATCAGAGTATCTTCGTTACTATCTTCAAAATATGGATGTTAAACAACCTCGCGCTCTGAACTTTAAGTCAGATGGCCAGTATGAACAAAAGTACTGGGACAGAGCTGCCATACACAACTATGTGGAAAAAAGTATAGGGACACTCTCTCTGTTACTCTCACACACACACACACACACACACACACAATCCCACACAGTCATGCACTTCGCTTTGAAAATTGTTAATTGTACCACAAATGGAGCCACACCCAAAAGTGGGCGAGCGCTGACAGCGACGACACCTTGCTGCCGTAACAGCAAAGCCTGAAGTTTCTGATCCAGCTCCTTCATGTCCCACCTGTGGCAGGATATGCAGATCCAGGAACAGACAAAAACGATAGCATCCCCTTCACCACCCCATCCCTCCCCCAATCCCTATCCTTACACCCAATAGTTGGAGGTGTCACCTTCACTTGCGATGGACTGCCTATTATGTATGATAGAAAGGTCACTTCTATTTTGTTATGAGAACTATATTTATAATATAACTAAACCTACTATGCCTTCTAGGATAAAACAATGCTTTATAACAGTGTTATAAATGGAGCAAATGTTAACCACTTTAGTTTAAGAAGCCATAATATACCTTCTGACTGACATAAGATGTTCATGAATTGTTTTCCTAAAACATTATTGCGTGCTTATGCTTGCAGGCAACTTTCGGATAAATATTTATTTTGAATATCTCATAGTCTCTTCTTCTTTCAGCTGACAAAAGCTCAGTTAAACCATGTTTGTGATGTGTTTGTCTTGAGATGTTTTCATTATATGAGAACAATGTTTCCAAGCTCTCAAGGGACACATTAACAGTTTGCTGTTGTACTGAAAGGGAAAAAAAAACAAAAGAAAAAGATTGACATAATGATTAGCATTCTCTAATTTCCTCATCAAAAGACTGATGTTTTGAGTCGGTTCCCCTCACCCCTCCTTCTGCTCATTTCTTTTTTTGTTTCCCAGAGGAGGAGCTGAATTTGGGTGACAGCCAATGGGAGGACATCCATGTCATCACTGGAGCGCTAAAGATGTTTTTTCGTGAGCTGCCAGAGCCCCTGTTTCCCTTTCGCTTTTTCGACCCCTTTGTGGAAGCCATAAGTAAGCAACAACAGGTTTGGAATTTGATGATACAAGTAAAATCTTTACAAATACCATATTGTAATTTTCAACCAATATTTATGATGAATTCATTGTGACACCTCTGTTAAAACAGAAGACCTAAAGGCAATAACCAGTGGTGACAGTGAAAACTACACCAGTTTAGACATTACTCACAATGCTATCACTTGTAAGGGGTTTATAAATAATTTATAAACAGTTTGTTAAATAGGTTGTAGAAAGTTTATAAATCATTGATAAGCCATACACAATTGACTGCTTAAGTTTTGATTTTAGGAACGTAAACCACTTTATAATAATACCATCATTATAAACTGGTTTAGGCTTCCTATTTGGCATATCTGGTTATTTAATGGTAGCAGCATGTTAACAAAGACCTGATGAAGTTTAACATTCTGCCTGATAAAGATACAAGAAAAGCTCAGCAACTAGCAAGATCTGAGACCCTTCCAAATAGTGAGCATGCATCAACTTTGTAACTGCTAATTAATGATTTTTAAACTGTCTACAACCTAATTAACAACCTGTTTATAAAACATTAATAAAGCCTATATAAGACTCATCTTATTGTAAAGTGTTACCCTCACAACTGCTATGGTTTGGATTTAGCAATATCAGGAATAGATGGTATCACACCTCACACCTGGGGATGATATTTAAGATGGACCCTTCCTTCAGGGCCATCCTGACATGCCTTTTGGCCAATAGGGGGCGCTCTTTGACAGGGAGGTAGTTCTCCACGACCGTGAGCTGCTCCCCTCTTTGGGGAGTGGGGGAATTCCTCAGGCCAGAGGGCATAGCCAAGGCCTGCGGTCCAGACAGAAACTGTCACCAGATCAGCTTTAATGTCACATGGAACCCCCCACTGCCACAACAGGCCAAACTCTGGGCCCCATATTAGCAGGCCAACTGACGCCGTGCTGTTTCTCTTGGGCTCTCTGCCTCAAAAGATGCCATGTTCAATGTGCCTCATGGCCTTCATATTTTTTGCAATGGATCATTTCAGTTGTAAACAGACACTAATTACCATTAGCTGCTGCTGGTTTAGTAGCAAAAATAATTATTTATAAACCTAACCTCATATTGATCTTGCATTTTATTCTTATTTATTTATTCACCATTTATGGACATTTCTGTGGATTTATTCACCTTTCTTTTCTCCTCTTAATGAAACAGGACAGTGTGGTTACCATGCCTTTAAAACATGCATGTATTTAAAAGTTATATTTTCAGTATGAATAGACAGGATTCAGAACGGTAGCTCAGTTTCTGTATATGGACAGCTTTGAATCTTTAATAATGGATTATGTGAAACATTATGTAAATGCAAATGTGGCCACCCCCCTAAAACCATCCCCCAATCTTGAATACAAGAAACAGAAACTTTATGGATCCTGGAGGAAGTGTCCACAAATGTCAAATACCTGTGTTTAATATTTCATGTTACAATCAAATACAAACAAATATAATAGAGGCTACCATAATATCATATCAAAGTGTTTTGCTATAAACCCCCTGACGAGTGGGGATGTGGGGCGCAAGCCTGAGGTGATGTCATGAATGTGATAAATATTTACTTGCACCTGCATGTATCCCGGCTTAATGAGTGGAGGCCCTTACACATAGAAAACATCAACTAATTAATACGCTGCGAGGCCCCGCGTAGCAGGAGGTATAATTTGCTCAACCTGCACCACATTCTGTGTAAATTGAGCTTCACTACTGAGAGCTTTGTGGGAATCTGCAAAAAAAAAGCACTCCAAGAATAACCCGTTGGGAGATGACACTATAATTGTGTATGTTTATGAGATAATATTGAGAAACAGTATTATATCGGAAAAACATAGGGTCTAATGGGTGTGCACTCCAGAGACTAGAACCATTTCAAAATGCTTTATTGAACTGCGATAGTCTGCAATAGGCAGGTCATATTTGACATCTGACCGTCATTAAGCTACTATATACATAATAAGCTGAACTTTCGAAGTCAGGCTCATGTACATAGTTTCTATGTACAATTTCTATTATTTCAACATTTCAGGAAAAGAAATCTTGGTGTTTCTTACTAAACTGGAAGCTTATTGTCATCTGTTTGAGTATAGCTATGTTTTCCACTGTGGCACCGGCCAGAGAGGGTCATTACAACTGGCTAACTCCTAACCATGACTGCCCTTTAAATGAGTGGCATTAGCTAAAGGTCCTTGGATGCACTGTTTGGACAAGGGTTGGTTCAATTAGGAGTGCTGCCCAATAACACATTGCTATTGGAACAGGTCATGGCTGCACTATTCCCAATGTGTTACTGTAATTGTTTTTAGAATAGGCTTAACCCTTAGGGCCCTGACACACCAGGCTGACTTTAGGCCTTCGGATGCCAGCAGGCCCACGGCGAGCATCGGCGCTTGACCATTGGCCATAGTACGTGAGATGTATACCACATAGTTGACTCACGAGGCTCACAAGGAAAGTAATAAAACAGAACAAAACTAGCCAATAACATTAATACAGTTTGAGATTGACCTGAGACCCACATCTGACAAAATATGATCATTCTTACTCATCATACTTTTACCTTTACCAACTGCATGAGTTATTTAAATGAGAGGCAACAATCGTGACTTCTAATGTATCATACATCATATGTTTTTTTGAAGGCCAATTTTGAAAATGTGGAAAAACCAAGAAATATTCAAAGCCTGTAAAATACTTAAGTCCACCAATAATAACAATAAATTGGAGTCTAAACATGAATGGGGTGGATACATTCCTGAAATGTAATGATTTAAATACAGCTGTCTCATTTATGTATCCCATTGCAAATATAGCCCCCTCATATTTCACTGTCCAGTGCTTGGCCTTTCCGAAGTCCTCAGGTAGACAGTTGGCCTAATTTTCCATTCTCTCATTCTGCGCATGGTCTGGAGTGCAGAAGATGGCAGGAACCAGCTCTTGGCTCCCAGCAGCCCAAATCTATTATTCATATTGCCTGGTGTCTTAGCGACATTGTCCCGCCACCTGTCTCGCAATACAAGCATTTCTTGTTGTTCCCGGGGAATGCATACATGCTGACAAATTGAGGGTTTGTTCTCTGGGTCGACACGCAGAGAATCTGACTACAGCCTGCGTTTATTCCCAAGTTTCTTTTTGTTCCATGCTGCTAGAACTGCAGCAGAGGCGGCAAATATCGGAGCAGACGATTCCATACGGCCTCATGATGAATTCGCATTGACTGCCAATGTCTCACCGAATGCGCTGAATTCGTTAAAACATTACCCTCTAAAATCCATGGCTCTCTATATGACAGCAAGCATGTCTCTGAGTGTTAGGACTGGAAACGACTGTTCAGGTTTCCTCTGTGCCTCGACTTCAACCCTCCGAATTGATGCCTTCTACGAAGCCGCCTTAATTTCTCTGGCGTGGCCTCATTGGCATGCAAAGCTAGCGTGCAGAAAGAGTTTCAAGCGCATAAAAATGCTTCCCAGTCTCTATATTTCATCAAGGAGTTTTTCATGTTTAATAAATTACAGCGGGCCGATCCGCTAAGACTTTGTTATTCATAAAGCAAAGCATTCAATTGGGATACATTTAAAATCTTAATCATAACCTGCAGGACTATTTGCAGCATGCTAATATTTGCCTTGACGGAGGCTTAAGGAAGTCAGTAGACAAAAGCCTGAAGATGAGCTTGGGCTGCAGAGCGAGCTTTATTTGAATAAAGCAGGTCTCAGTTGTTTGTAATTGGATTATACTCGCAGTTTAGAAACCCAACGTACGCTGGTTTAGCATGTCCAACGCTACTGCAAACATACTGAGGACCATATCCCCTTTCCCGGCGTACCGACGACTGCTCTCGCCTCGTTAGCACTAATGATGATGCAATTTCCATGCATTCACTAGTATACTACGGCCAAGTTCCCTTGATTTGCAAAACCGGCAGCCCTGTGATCAATGAAATTTCTGCAATTCAGGCTGTATAAAGACAAATTTTGTCACCTGAAAGCATACACTTAAACACCTTCCCCATAACATCAGCATGGGGGAACTTTGCAGAACTTATTGGTTAGCATGGTGCATCGGAACACCGAGGTTTAGACACAGGCATTTTTAGTCTGTTATATATTAATGACACTGTCCGCACCATCTGTCCAGAACGGAGAGCGAAGGACCATCTCCAATATGCTCGCCACCAAAGGCAAAGTAATTAATGACAGCAATAATGCCAGCAATAATGACTAGATTAAATATTTTACAGGCCGACTGCCATGCGGTTGTCACAGCCAAAAGAGTGTCATGGGCCTCCACTGATCGGCTCAAAGCACAATTATCTAAATTCTTTTCTTTTACATTTAGAATATGAGGTTATGATGATGGCAACTAAAGGGCGAGGAAGATATTTTGCATAGTCAGTTTGAAATCACTGTCCACTCCATCCTTTGAAACACTTGCCAATTCAAGCCTAATAGCTGCTAACAGGCATCTCCTGACCTGCATGTAGTAGGACTGCCATTATTAGAACACTATTAATGGTAATAATGACCAAACTGAACATGATACACTGCATCATTCAAAACATTTTACTGGATTAAAATAAAGACCTTTCAAAAACACTCCATTTGAAGAGAATAAAGTGGGTTTCTTGCTGTAAAACTGTAAAATGCTTTAAAAAGAAGATGCTTCTTCTTTAACTGAGTAATTGTGACAGTCCTAATTTGTAGATGAAGACTACAAAACCCAACCGGTTTGTTGCTGCCACCTATAGCAGCGGGTCAGGGCCGCTCACTCTGCCCTAGAACATGTTCTCTGTCTGCGCTCAATTGGCAAACCTGGCATCCGACAGGGGCATCTGCTAGCCGTGGCTGTGCCAGGACGGTGAATACACGCAGACATCTGCTCCATTAGTGCCCAGGGGGCATCCTGGGCAGTACAGTAGACCAGGGGCATGATCACTGCCAGCTCCTTTCCATGGCACGTGTAATGACGAACATGAACGGATATCGTTAGCATGGCCCCCCATTGCTGATGCAAATTTACATGTTTGTGGTTACTGCCTAAACAGTGTATAGTAAAAATGATCATATCCATACTCCTGAAACTTTCTGGACATTACTGAGTATTTACTAGAGTTGCGATTAACAAATTAAAAGGTGACTCTTTGAAGTAAACAGGGATCATGAATTGTGTATTTTTATTATATTAATATTCACATACTGGTGAGGGGAGCACAGGAAAGCACCGCCAAGTGATTTCAGAGGACCACAGCAACTCAGGACATAACAAAAACCTATTATTATAGAAAGTATCATAAAATACTATTCTGAGGAATCACAGTTTAGCTAGCAACACTGCACAGTTATAACATGATGGGTGGTGCAGGAGAGCACCCAGTTTCATAAAAATGTCTTGGTTTTATGCAGATGAAACATAATCAGAAACCACTCTAAACTCTGTATGATGTCAGACTTTACCTTTGGTAAGTTTCCAAAGTTGCTAGATGGTTATTTGGACTTCACATGGCAATTAAACCAGAAACACTTCAGTTAGAAACTAAGATCAGCGGAGGAATGACAGACGGTCATTGTTGCCACAACTACTGGCTGCTGGTTACTCCTGAGCATTTCACTCCATTAAAAAATATTGGACTGATAAAACTGTGTGGATTGATAAAAAATGGGAAAAGCTTGTATTTTAATAGACACAGTTTTTTCTACTGATTGTATTAAATTTCTATTTGATTCCAGCCGTAACAGTACTATTGGATTGCATCAGTTCAACAAAAACTCACAGAAAATGCGTTGGTGGAAAAATATATCGTGAAACGTTGCTAGTTTCCACCTATCATGAAAAAAAACCCACTTTAAACAAATAAGTTGCTTTTTAACAGCAATTGCCATGTCCCTGGTCAGCGGCCACTAGAGGCCGCTCTTTCTGTTTTGTTTAATGAACTTGTATTTTGACGTGTCTACATCAGCCGGCTGAGTGTTCACAGAATTTTAGTTTAAGTGATTGAGTTTTTTGATTTG
>JBBPDE010000002.1:3265398-3279155 GCA_037974605.1 Nannopetersius ansorgii
CTCAGGGCCTCCAGTCATTGGGTGAATGAATCAAATTCCATAATCAACACCTAATTTAATCTACTGCAGTAAAAAGACCCAAACCAGGGATTTGATGGAGCTGCAAGATAAACTGGGCTTCCATGAGGAAAGAGTAGTGAACACTTTGTCACACACAAAACCACCATTTACTGTTTTAATGTTGTTTGCATTTGTTGTAATGTGAGTATTTCAACACTAACTTAACACTACTGCCCAGCAGTAAACAGCTTTTAATCATAATTTTGTCAGATGCCTAACACTTTTGCACAGTACTGTATATATACATATATATATATATATAAAAATCTCACTTGCCTGTCAACACCTGCACCAACCCCCCCCCCACCCCCCACCCCCCCATTACATGGTCCAGGGGCGGTACTGGACGATGCTACATTGCACAAATTACAAGCCATTTGCAGCATGGGCTTTGCATATTGCAGCAATGTCATTGTGATGATAATGATAAACAAATAAGATATTGTGCATAAAAAGCTTTTATATAACCCATATAAGACACCTTGCAGCTTAAGTTGAGCTGAAAAACAGTTGGCTTTATGCAGAAGGCTGACCTGGGCCTTAAGTGGATATACATGCCGGTGTACACACATGGAAAATCTGTTCCTCAACATCTGCTTAGGGATCACATGTCCCCTGATCGAAACGTACGTAAGAGTGATATCAGATATTAAAGTGCACTCAGTTATTAATCCTAACACTCGGCGTTTCACCGGCTGTCCAGCTGCTGACTAACTTCCGTCTGGCCCTTTACAGCGAGGGACTCTCTCGAACGATTAGAATGAGATCGAACTTCTTAAGGTGTAGGAGCAAAGGCAAGCATAAGACAGATTCAGTAAAGGTCAAAGGGCTGTTATTCATCCATTACGGTGCACAGGTTGGCCTCTCAGGAGTTTTTTCATGAGGTCACTGGCCATCTGACATGCCAGGAGTAGTGGGGTCAAAAGGTGAACATTAAGGGCTAGTGTTACAAGCGCAACGGCTTTTAAAAGCCATTAACCAACCTCAGTGCCTCAGTGCAGAGATCTATAGAGTGGGCCCACCAAGCAGAGAGGCAATAATAATCTGTCATTTACTCCTATGAATATTAGCAACAATAGACATGGTATGCAGTGCTATAAATGTCCCTCACTGAGACAGCTTGCTCAAATGTTAATGCTTTACATTTTAAATGCCACAGAGGAAAAAAAAATAATAATACGTGACTTATACATGAACTCCGGCAGTGCTGGGAGTTTTAAATGAAATCGTTTTTCTGAGAAATGTATGGGTCAAACAGGGGCCGAAAACGAGATACGAAGTTTCATGAAACTTTCTTCCTCACAGAAACGAAGGAGCACAAGCAGAAGATCCAGGCACTGAAGAAGCTGGTCCTTCAGCTCCCTAAACCCAACCACAACACCATGAAACTGCTGTTCCATCATCTGCAGAGGTTTGTCAAAGAATGGCCATTTGTAACCTCCCATTGAGCTAATTTGGTTGATTTGTTTTAGGATGCCAATGACCATATAAACATACATATACAACGATCGGCCACCATAACAATAAACCTACTTGCCTAATATTACGTAGGCCCCCCTATCCCATAAAACAGCATAGCATGTGCCCCAAAAGACCTCTGAAGGTGCTGTGGTTCTACACCAAGAGCAGATCCTTTGAGCCTGTAAGCTGTGAGGCGGGTCCTCCATGGATTAGACTAGTCTGTCCATCACATCCCACAGATGCTTGATCATATTGAGATCTGGGGAATATGGAGGGCAAGTCAACATCATAAATTCTTTGTCATGTGCCTCAATCCACTCCTGAACAGTACGGGGCTCATTATTCTGCTGGAAGAGATCACTGACGTTAGGGAATAGTAACCCTGATGTGTGTTAAAGTATAATCCACATAAATGAGGAACACAAGGTTACCCAGCAGAGCATTGCCCAGAGCATGATACTGCCTTCGCTAGGTAATAAGTTGTCCTTTCTTAAACCAGTTTTGATAGATACTGACTGCTGCATACTGGGAGTACCTTGTCAAAGTCACTTCACTTGTCTTGCGCTTGTGTGTAAGTATGCAGGACTGGAGTCCTGTAGTTAATGTAGGCATGTAGTTAATGGAGCTAATGGGCATGTCATAATTAGCATCTCAGCAATAAAGGGCAAGAAAAATAAAACCATTATCCCTAAGCAAGGCAGTGTTACTAGGCGGCTGACATGATGTTTGACTTGAAATTTAGTTGATAATATTGTTTTCCATCCAAACAATTGCTATTGCAAAATTTAGTGTGGATGGTTGGAATGTGTAGTTTTAGTAACATGCTTGAAACAGCAATTTATCTTCTGGCAAATCTTCAGTCCATTCCTGTTCAACTTTCTACAGCTCTGTATGAGCCATGATGGAAAACCACAATCAAGAAATGCTAACACAGCTGCCAAAGGGATAGCTAGCTGTGAACATGATTGGTTGCACTGATTAACTGTGGTGATAAGTGTTAGACCTGCACGCTACAGAAAACGTAGGAGCAACATGCTTAGAAAAACTCAGCATGAACTGCAATCTGAGTCTTTTTTTATGCGACAGTGCTCGTGTCCCTGTCCACGCTAACATAGCTGGCACAGCCATTAGGCCATATGGCTAGTCTCCATCTCCCAGGAGGGGTGTTCCATCCCACTTTACCCTTCTGCACATTTACCACCCTGCACAGGAGGGCCAGAAGACTCATCTCAGATTGATGAGCACCCCCCCCACACACTCCCCTTCTCCGCCACCATTCACATCGCCCGATGGAACATGCCCTTTGGCACTAGAGCTAAAGTCTGTTTGGTTGCGTATGCCAGGTCTCCCCAATCAGACAGCCCGAATGAGATAAAGGCAGTCAGTGAATGTTTACTGCGGTTTGTATACGATTAAAAATATGAAGTGCAGTCATTCCACATTCCTTCATCATGGGGTCAAAAATGGGGTCCTTACTGGGAAAAATGATCGTAGCATCTGCCATTAAGGCCACACTGAGATTCACGGCATTCTACTGCACTCTTAATCTGAGCATACCGGAAGTGCAACAAATGATACATTGTCATTATACAGCACAACAACTCCTTTTATGGACGTTCCGCAAGTTTGTGTTGATGCTCAATGGCATTGGATGTCATTCTGAGCTTTGTTTGGTGTTCTTATCATGCAGAACCAAAGTTTTTCATTTTAAAAACATGTAATAATTACCACTATAGGGGGTTTCAAACTGGCTTCACATGCAAATGCCCATAAAGAAAAAAAAATATTTTTAGATCTTAGAAACAAATGGAAAAAACACAAGATCTTTGAAACTGGGAAAACTTTCAGGATAGTTTTTGCCCACAAGTGGCTGGGGAAAACCCACAGAGAGAGGTTTTCGACTGTTTTAGACCATTTTTATATGTTGAAATAAAATGTTCTAATTTTCTAATGGTTAAAAGTAAAGGTTCCTAAATGGTTCATGGCTTGAATGTAGGAAGAAGGAGGAAGAGTCTTATTGCTATAGAACCTGTATGATGTGTACCTTCACAATACTGTTTCTGTAGACTAGGGGTGGTGCTGGGTTACATGATGTCAATAGGTAGCTTCTGAAGGCCCACCAACCTAATACTCCCACCAAAACTAATAGTCTGTCCATGCTTCTATGATTGCAGGTTGCAAAACAAAGTGACACTAAACTTCAAGCATGATGCTCTGGTTGCCAGGCATCTCCAAAATGCTACATTGGAGGAAGGGTTGTATGTATTGTATTGTACTATGGGATATGCATATAGCCTTCCATTCCATATTGGTATCAGAAATGGCAAAGCGGTATATTTGCAGCAAAAATGCATGCTAATGTGCATCCTGCAGAAAGATAATGAAGTGACCAAATTGTACTGTGGTTCACTGGAGTATGTGACGGTCCACTCGCTGTATTTATAGCCAAATGTTTCCTGCGCTAATAAGAAGTGCAACAAGTCCATCAGCGCATTGGCACTCCGATCCACTCGGGTCATACAAAAGCACACGCAATAAGCATTACCATAAATTCTCTCAATAGCGACCTTAGATAATCCACTGAACTTTTATTTTGCTAACTGAAAGGCTGTTATAGTGGAACTTGTGGTGACACTGAAAATCCCTGCAGTGCCACCAAGTCTGTCCCTTCTCTTTAGCTCTAGGCTACCAGTCCTCTCCAGCCCTGTTAGAGTAAGTGGGGGGATCCAGTGCTTTATGAGGCCACACCCAGAGTGACTGATGTGGTCTAGTTAATACATCACTCTCACTTCTGGAGTTTTGTTCTTCTTGTTGGGCCTTTTTTTCCCTCCCTCTGTTCGAGGACAGTTCTCACAGGAGTCAGCATAAGGAATGTGTGATTAATCAAGGCTGCTCTTTCATCATTATTCGAAATGGACAGTCTAATGGTCAGTTACGAGCATTCAAGCTAAAGCCATAAAGTATTAAAAATGAAAAATTAGGCACTTATATTTACCCTAGACAGGGCAGGAGAGATAAAATATTCTGTAATTCATATTTACAGCACTCATCCTGCAAAGCTGTGGTCACCAACCCCGGTCCTGGAGATCTACCATCCTGGAAAGTCTAGTTACAGCCACGGTCTGTAATACCTGTTCTGGCTAATGAACTTCAGAAGACCATGACTGGCAGGAGCATTAAACAGGGGCAAGCATGGTACATCCAGAATTGAGCTAAATGTGGAAATAACATGGATCTCCAGGAAGAGGGCTGGTGGCAACTGGTCTACTGTAATGACATATTGTACTGCATATTGTACTACATATTGAGGGCAACTATAGTTTGCACTGCCTTGTGAAAAGGCCACAAACAATCATCTGTTGAACTAGCAAGCTAGTTGACAACAAATAGCAAGTGAACAGACAGTTATACACTGCTCAAAAACACTTTGAAACACATCAAATCTCAATGGAAAAAAAAACATGCTGGATATCTATACTGATCCACCTACAGAGGGCTGAATTTAAAGACACCCAAAATTCAAAGTAAAGAAATGAAGCAGCAGGCAAGTCCATTTTGCTAAAATTTGGTACTCAAAGTGGTACTCAGTATTTTGCATGGCTCCCATGTTCTTGTTTGCATGCCTGATAATGTCGGGGGATGCTTCTAATGAGATGACGGATGGTGTGCCGAGGAATCTCCTCCAAGATCTGGACCAGGGCATCACTGAGCTCCTGGACAGTTGGGGGTGTTCTACTGGATTTAGGTCAAGCAAATGTTGGGAGCCAGTCAATGGTGTCAGTTCCTTCATCCCTAGGAACTGCCTAACCCAGGAGCACAGGACTCACTGCACCAGCGTAAGGTCTGACAGTGGCTCCAATGATTTTTTCAGGTGACTGCTGGGAGACACAGCAAAGCTTCTGGCATTGGCATGTGTTGATGTGCCTATCTGTGCACCTTCTGTATGGTCTAGGTATCACCCCATACTACCGGTAGTAACTCTGACCCTAAGGAAAATCCAAAACAAGTGAAAGAACTATCAGAAAAAATGAGGAAAAAATGTCTGTACCCCCACCTGTAGAACCATTCCTGATTTGAGAATCATCTCATTGTGGCCCCTCTAGTGCACCCAAAGTTCATTAACAGTAAAGCAGCCGAAACTGTTTACCAACCCCCTCTGCTACTTCGCTGACCAGATCAATATCCCAGTAGTTTAACTAACTTGATGCTATACTTTGATTAATAAGTGATTTTTTAAGTTGCGTGTATTCACGTTCAAGCCTGGGAAGAGGCAGCCCTTAGGTTTATATACACTATAAATGAAAAGAATTCTCCCTATATGCCGATACACTACTAATATGGGCGATACTGGTGAAAAATGAACTTCAGTGCAATAAGAGACACTATTTTTGCTTGGAAACGTTAAATAACAAGCCTATTTGCTTTTATTGCAGTTATTTGGCTGGTGTGTCACCATTCCAAGCATAACTGTCAATTCACAAGTAAAACTTCCCTTCATTTGTAAACTGCTTCGGCTCCAGCTGCAAATTTATCTGAACAAAAACAGGCCCCATAAAGAGGAGCTTCAATTAAAATGAATTATTTGAGAGTTTTAAGTCTGTTTCGATTTGTTTTTAAATGCCTAATACTGAAGGCTTGGTAGAATCACGCTATGCTAGCTACATTAGCCTTTAAAGAGAGGGCTTCCTTTAACAGGTATACTGAAGCACCCAAAAGAATTCTTGCAGAAATGCCTCTCTCTGTGGGCTACATTTTCGCCTTGGCCCGAGTCGTCGAGGAGTGGCGGAGAGGCTTGTGAAGTCAAAAAGTCCTTTGTTGTGGGTGAACGGTATGCCCGTGTGGAACCAATGTTCCTTTTTTCCTCTGGGCCCGTGGGGCCTGTATTCAATAAAGCAGTTGTGTACTTGCATTGTGATGATGTGGTCAAGGCAACGGGCTTTCTCAAGCCTACATTCGCTCAGCCATGCTATTTACGTCTCTTTTTGTGGGTGTTTTTGTCACCACCACTCATATTTCCCATTTGCCGCAAGTGATTTAAAAGACGGTAGGTTTTGGCTTTGTCGTCCGTAATTCAAGGTTCTCCCTTGCTCTGGAGTGGAAAAGAAACCTGGAGCGACCTCTGCGGCAAGAGTTAGCTGATCAGGAAAGCCAAAATAAAACGCTCGCCTCTCATCCACGTCTGGTGCTTCGAGCGGGCAGAGAAAAAGGCCAGTGAATGAGGAGTCGACATGACCGTGACAAGCTCCTGATAATGGAGTAAAAGGCTGATTCCTACAGATTTTTCTTCCACAACATGATTTTGATGTTGCAGTTACATGCAACGAATTGTGCTCCCTCATAATAATAATAATAAAATGAGGTGGGGTGAATCATGAAATGTGGTCAGTGCATATTTATTTATTTGTTTATTTCTATGTTTGTATGCTGCTGGTAGCCTAGTGGTTAGGGCGTTCACCATGCGATCAAGAATTCGTGGGTTCAAATCCTAAGACCGCTACGCACTCCTTAGGTACCCTGAGTAAGGTACTGTCCCCACACACTTCTCCCTGGGCACTGTGCTCCCGGCTGCCTGCTGCTTGGTGAATAGGTTAAATTCAGAGGAAGAATTTCATGGTGTGTTCACATATGATCGGTATATAGATATGATGATAGGTCACTTTCACTATTGAGTGTTACACCATAGCAAATAAACAGAAGCTGTGCATTACCATTAGCATTTCTGTGCCTTATTTAAGGTTGTTCTCTCTACAGGTTGTGTAATTCTTTTCGCCTAAGAAAACAAATATCAATAAGAGTGCATTAACTTTTGCATATGGAGGTGTTTACTGTATGCTGGGTGCTACATGTCAGTATCTATTTGGTACTGAACAGATGCAAAGAGTCACATGAAGGCATTTCTCAGAGTTTCCTCCCAGAGGCCTCGAAAATCAGAAAATGCCACCTGTTTGCATTTACCAGGTGCACCATTTAGGTGATCAAGCATGTGAGAAGAAACATAAGTAACAAATAGATGATATCAGCTGGCCAATGGGCTCAATTGGAAAACTATCCTAGTTGCTGGAAAACCTAGGCCTATTACAGAGCCAAATGACCAAAACTCAGTTAAAGTTTCCACAAAACACTACAATTTCAAATGTAAACAAAGAAACTGGCTGGTCTTTCCTCAGTTGAGGCCGTTTTCTAACAACATGATGGAAATGACACAGTTTAAACCTTGGAGCGATGTCTCTTTCCAGAGCCCGTCCTACCTCAATTTATTATTCGTCCCGTCCTTAAGGACCAACGAGGCTGACCCAATTAACAGTAGCCTCCCAGGCGGGGTTTGGGGGGAGGGGTTGGTGTGGTGGGGGAACGAGGCATTGTGTACCGCTCCTCCATTTCGTGTCAAACCCTGCACTCACAAATGAGACACTAATTAATAACCATTGGCATCTTGAGCCGCGCACGTCGGCTTATGCACGGGATATCAATGATTTGTCAGATTCGGCCAAGCGTAGCGCAGTCAGGATAGCCGCTGGCAGGGCCTAGCACCAACTCCAGCACCAGAGTTCCTTCTCTGGGCTCGTGGTCGACTGATAAGGCCTAATGAGTCCACTCTGCTGTAAACAGACACTTTACTGCTTCACGTATTCTCCGAAAAAAAGCGCAAAAGTATGATTTCCCATGTTTTAGGATGCAGCCACGTCTCTGGGCCTTTGAATTGGTAGCATATGATGAATCAAAACAAGCATGCATATACTGAGTATATTAAATGTAATTACTTGAACAGTCATTCAATAGTAATAACCTAATTAAATCTTCATCACAGTATGACTTTAACCGAGCTAATTTGATTACAAATTGTGGTTAGGGCCTTAATGACAGCAGTACAGGCATACCATAATGAAATAATTACCAAAGAATACTACAGGATTGGGGGGGCGGGGGTGCGTTGAAGAAAAGGCTTCATTTTTTAACGTTTTTAAAAAATGATTTCGGAAATGAAGTCTCTCCCTCTCTTTAAGATCATTAGTGAGCCATTAGCAATGGCAGCAGTGATCCTTACATCACGGCCTGCTAATTAGGTTACAATGCTGGTGGCAGGACAAGTGTCTGGCTGTGATGTACAGGGAGAACAAAATGGCCTAGGTTAATTATACACATTAAGAGGGGAATTATTGGGAGCGCTCGGGTTGCCCTTTTAGCTTAGGTCGCTCCGATTAAATGGGCCTCTATAGCAGACCAACACAAAAATGTGTAGCACTATTATTATTGCACCATTATTATTCCCTCTATGGCTTCATTAAGAGCAGATTGACTGATTGACCTCCTGACCACGGTGGAGTATGCATTCGACTCATAGAGAAGGCGGTGTAGTCTTACAGTACGTAAAAACGGGAACACGTGACCGTAATGGAGCGCTAAACAGCCCAGCTATGCTTTTAAATCAGTACCTTTCCTGCAGAGAAACATCCCTTCGAATGTTAAAGCTCCATCCCACCTCAGAGCTCTTAGTCATGATCCCATTGACAACTTGGCCCAGTGCCCTCCACCACAAGCCCTCCCTCTCTTTCCAGGCCTCAACCCATAACACAGCCTGAGGGCTCCATCCTGGCTCCTCCTAAGAGTCCTCCAATACCCCAGTATTGATTGTCTCCCCGCCCTGGCCAAACCTCAGCTCACAGAGATCCCGCTAAAAGCCCCCTTAGATGCCTCCAAAAAAGGCAGAGCTCGAGTCCTCAAGTACACCCTGTCCTCCGGCCATCCCGGTTGCCCCGGGCAGATTTAACGGCAGGATATACAGCACATTAGCAAATGAATAGAGAAACCAATAACAATTTGGTCCTATCAAGTAATCCTGTTACACTGCACATTGTCAAACCAAGATATTAGTGGAACAGCTTTAACAACACCCAGTAAACAGGATGTAGAGATCGCGCTTCTGTAACGTGGCTTCTTCTCTTTGCAGGGTTTTGGCGAAGTCAAGACAAAACCTCATGTCCAGCCAAGGCGTCAGTATTGTTTTTGGACCCACGCTGATGTGGCCAGAGTTAGACACAGGGAACATGGCCGTCAACATGCTGTACCAGAACCAAATCGTAGAGTTCATGCTCATCGAATGTCTGGAGATCTTTGGAGCGGAAGGCAAGTAACAAGTGCTTAAAAATAAAATGGCCCATTCCGAGCGCAGGACTGCACGCAACGCTTAAGTACGGAGGAGACGAAGGCCAAAGATAGAAGGAACTGGCAGCACCTCGCACTCAAAGCAACTGCATTTCCTGTTATTGAAAAGCACCTTTGTATTTGTCTCTCATTTGACATTTATAGGGTCAAAAAAGAGGAAAAAAACGGCCTTCAAAGGCCAGCATGGCAACGTGCCCCCAGAAATCTGAAAATCACACACGGCAAGAAATTACATCTTGCCAAGTGAAAACATCTAGTCAACGTATCAATATTTCTCGTCATGAGATCGCTATAAGAATGCAGGTGCATGCAAAAGCTTCAACACCCACCAAAAGCCATGTGTAAAAGCAAGTACACACCCTCTGCAGCAAACACGCTGAACATATGGCATTTTTCAGCGCAACATAATTTCCATGAATTTAAGAAAATATTACATATTAAATCTTTTATAATGTCTACATAGATGACATTTCTATTGTTTTACTCCGATATGTTATATTAAGCAAACAGTCAGTAAAATGTGTTCTGAAGAGGATGAAGACTTTTCAATTGGAAAATTAACAAAGCATTGATCGTTTAACTGGGTGTACCTAAACTTTTGCATATATCTGAATTATAACATTATTCTACTCCAGAGAACCAGAGTCAAGATTTGGCAGATGGCCTTGCCATACAAAAAAAATGGGATTGAGACAAAATGACTCAAAACAAGCATCAGAATGTTTGGAAATGTCTCAAATATTGAACAGTAGATATATTGACAAGGTTTATGATGATTATACTTGCCAAGGTATTCTGTAGTGCAGTGGTCCCCAAACCCCGGGCCGCGGACCGGTACCGGGCCGTGGGTCATGTGGTACCGGTACGCGGACTGCACATAAAAAAAAAACGCGGATGTTACCCGTGTTGTGTTGTCGGCTCGTTGTTATGAAAATGCTGTTAATAAAGCTGCAAGTACACATTGGAATTAAGTTTATTAGTGTATTTTAAAGATACCCCATTATTATATTTTTAAAATATCCCATTTTTATGTGTATCATTTATTTGTATCTGCCACTCCTTAAAGGCCGGGCCGTGAAAAGAGTTCTGATATTAAACCGGTCCATGACGAAATAAAGGTTGGGGACCACTGCTGTAGTGCAATGCTTCCAAATGTCATGCAACAAAAATACAATGTCTAAATAAGAGCTTTAGCTCTGCGAGTGTAAATGGCAAGCTGTGAATAGACAGATCATTGACCATTTTTGAAAAAATGTTTTTTATTTGGTAAACACTTATTTTGTTTTAGTTAAACTTGGTATTGTCTTGATATTTTCACCTCAGCATCGTTTATACATGTAGCGTCTTGTGTTTCGTAATGGCCAAAACCACTGAACTGTATGTAGACGCACCATGCTACACCAATGAATAGTCCTTGGTCTAGACTCCAACCGCTACATTTGCCTATATCTGTCACTCTGGGTAACTGTGTCCCATATACATCAGCAGACTTAAGCCGTCTAAGTAGTTAATATACAAGAATGATGCAAGCAAGCCACAGATTTTCAGCATGTTCTCGCTACCACATGCTGCATTAATGGGTTAATGGTTTTTGCCTCTTTCTTAGCATTTTGTAGACTCTTGTAAATAAAGAAACCATTATTGGTGTTAAGCTGTTCTTTGTCTTCTTTTAGACTTGTTTACATGCACCACCCAAAGTTTTCATCCCAATCAACAGTTCCACCAAACTGCGAATGTACCACACGTTTGCGTCGCTTCCTACAGCCCCTCGCACTGTTTGACTGAGTCGAAAACCGCATGGGATCTTCGTTTGGTTACATGCACTTTCTCTGCGTCCGCTGCCCTATATTGCCTTGCGCGGAGGCTGCCGTCCCAAACTAAGCTTCGGTGCTGCCACAGCGCGCTTTCAGCAGCCGCCATCACATCGGTTTCTAATCAAACTCGCAGAGTGCTCTCCAATTCCCTAACAGCAGTGTCTTTTTATTTGCTCTCCGCAGGCCAACGCTGAGACTGTCTGCGTGGAATGTGTTTTTTATTCCGTCCCAGAGATAAGAGAGAGTCTGTAATTACGTGGAGAGCCATCTCTCCTCGTCGCTTTCACTCTAAATCAGACGCCTCGCCTCTTGGCATGGCGACCAGTAAGGATGAAGGGGGTACGGAGGGGAACAAGGGAGGGGAGGAGAGGGGAGGGAAGAGTGACACAAACCAGATATGTGGGTTTTGTGAGGTTCAGAAGAAAAAGCCAGGATGGAAATAAAGGGGAGAAATGAGCTGTAGCTTGAAGTGACCTTCTTGGCACCTCCACGAGTCTCTCTGGAAGGCGGCGCACAGAAAACCCCATTGTTACATTTTCCTCAACACTGAGCTCCTGAAAGAACTTTTTTTTTTTTTTTTTGAGATCAGCAACATGCTGGACATGAAGGACTTGGAAGAACATGAGGAAACTTCACCAGAACGGTTATCTTAATCTAACAGAACCATGAGAATTAGATCTAAATGACAGGATGTTGGCCTACTGCTGCCCAGCTGATGTGATCGATTTCAGCTCCAGTATAAGATAGTTTTTAGCTTCTTAAATCCATGACCACTACCCCGTTCACTGACCTAAAACAAGACGATGGTTAATAAGACGCTATTTACTCTGATCTCCTCCTCTGCTCATCACTGATCCCCTCAAACAGCCCAGTAACATGTGCAGGGTTGCCAGATTGGACAAGAACCTCCATTTGATACAATTTACCATTCAAATTGAAAAGGGTGAGGAAATGGAAATGATAGTTTTATTGATAAAGCCAAATCAAGCATTTTAATTCAAATAACAAAAGAAAATGAAAAACAAATATAAAAAATATGAAACTTTTTAACTGACGGAAGAAATCGTGATTTATGACAACAGTAAAAAAAAGGTTTCAAAATCACAAATCAATTAAAAATAAATGCATATGCAATAATATAAAATACTCTTCTTTTCTTTTAGACAATTCAAGAGAATATTCCATAAAATATTTCAGAAATAATTTCAAAATAAATATATATGCAATCATACAAAATGGTTAAGTATTATAGAATAAGAATAATTTTAGTATAGAATTACTAGTATAATTGTACAATCAGCACGTATCCATTAAGTGATTTAATCAAACAGAAATGTCTATTCCTTTAAAAGACTGTAGTCAGTGCAACATTCCATAGCCTTAATTAGCCCGACCCCACTATATACAGCCTTGAGCAAAGCATGTCAACGCAGAAACAACAGTTAAAAGACATCATGGTGCCCCTGCTGCTCTGATATGCACTTTACAGGATATTCAATGTTCTCGAGTCCTGAGTACGAAGAATAGTAGCCTTCTCAGTCACTTCTGTTATTCTGGAGTAAATCCCGGCCTCGGATATCAAATTCTGCGAGTGCTGACCCAAGGTTTTTCCACCCCACTTCTGGAGTGTTTCGAATACACTTAAATATAAGCTTTGGAACTTTTTCTGTTAAAATATTACAAATAACACCACACGTTAGTTTTCATATGCCTTTTGGTAGTCAAAAAGGACAGTGGCGAATTTGGGTCATTTCTTCGACTCCTATGTTGTTTGTGTTCATGATGGCACTCGTTCGGAACATGATCACGTTTGGCCAACTTTTACATCCCTTTGGATTGCGAGGATCTGGTTCTCATCCAACTACAAAGTGCCCCTCATTTCATAGGGAACCAAAAACATGAGCATCACAGTGACATCCTTCCCCGTCTGTCTGAAGAGCACGTCATAAATTTTGAGCCTCCAGAAAGCGACAGTAAAAGCGGATCAGATCTCGGCGTCCTCTGAACCGGCAGGGCTGGTGCGAAAGACTCCATTGACGCCATGTGGTCGGTGGGCTGGGAGCGCGGCATTGAGACTGTGGGCTTCGTGTTTTGCCTTCCCGGGCCAAGACGTTCCATGTCTAATGATTTCATGTAATAACTGGAGACCACTGGGCCTCGGAGAACCCCCACCCTGCACCTCCTCGCTCACACACACACACACACACACACACACACACACACACACACACACACACACACACACACACACACACACAC
>JBBPDE010000002.1:3282742-3294263 GCA_037974605.1 Nannopetersius ansorgii
CCTCCAGCACCACCACTGGGTCCCTGAGCAAGACCCTTAACCCCAAGTTGCTCCAGGGAGACTGCCCCCTGTAGGTACAGAATGGAAGTCGCTTTGGATAAAAGCGTCTGCTAAATGCCAGAAATTTAAATGTCTTGCTCAGGGACCCAGTGGTGGTGTGCTGGAGGTAGGATTCGAACCTGTGACCTCCTGGTCCGGAGGCAAGTATCCTACCACTAGGCCACCACCACCCCACATAAAAACAAAATAAACGAAGACTTAAATGCTGTTTAGTTGATGGACAGTTCTGATAGCCTACCACATCTTGCACAGTTGTTAAGAGTCCCATTTTCTTCATATTAGCATTTCTTTAACTGTTTTGGAACTTAGACTTCTCCCATCCTTATGTGAGTGAATTATATTCTGTCGAATCTCTTCAGGAATGTCTCTTAATTTTAGCTGCAAATGAGAATGAAATGCAGAGGCAACTGAGGTGTGTCTGGGTAGCTGCTTGTGTGAATGTTTGAAAGCTTGACAGCTTTGTTTGTGTGGACACTCACACTCAGACATAATGATGCACGGCTATTGTCTTAATAAAAGTTGTAATATTCTGATATGGCTGCAATGGCAGGCACAGGGATTTGTAGCACACAATCAGACATTATTCTACATCTTGGAATTTATGTCAGCATGTCAACTCCCCCCCCCCGCTCCCTCCAATCCTTCGGTTTCATTCAATGCATTGTAGGGTTTAACTGTAACACCATTTATGCAATACCTTAATGGTCCATCAAATGAAACAAGTAAAAACTGATGAAAAGAGAGGGCCGGTTTCTGAAAAACAAAACATCCATTTCATGCTTAATCTAGCCTTGACAATCAGCAATACATCCCCTCACACAAAACACAAAAAGAAGGTATTTATCCTTCCATTATTTGGAGTCTCAGGTTTAGAATAACAGCCAAACAGAACCAGGCTCGCTGCTGGTGCGTGAAATTAATGCCACTGTTTCATGTTGATAATCCAGTTAAAAATGCCCCCAATCAACACCTTGCTGTCTAACTTGAGGCATCTTGGTTTTTTCTTTAAGCGCAGTCAACTCACTCCGACTCTTGCTCGAAAGCGCGGCAGAGGTAATTTTCTAAATTAGACCGTTAATCCCATACCCTGCAAAAGGTAAAAGAGGGCATGACCAAGATAAACACATTTTAAAGGCTGACTTGCGAATTGTTTGTTAAAGAGTGAAAATCTGTGGGTAGAAGGATTAGACTGCACATTAAGTTTGTGGGGAGGGGGGTGTTCTATGACTGTAGAAATGTTTCAGTTCAATCGTAAGCAATCGGCAAAAAATTTGTCACACATTGCGTTAAATGTGATAATGGGAGGTGGCTGTTATTTCTCAGTCAGGAAAACGGCACCAAAGGTTTTGGAATAAGTTTCCGTGCTCCTAGTATCACATATACAGCTCTGAAAAAAAAATAAGAGACAGCTCTTTTTAAATCAGCATCTCTATGAGTGACAACCATTCCAGTCCAGTGTCTGTTAAACTTCTACACAAGCACCTCATTCTGCTTTATGAGGGACTGATTAGTGATCAGCTGAATCACATCTTATTTAATGAGGAAAAGTATAAAACACTGCTGTAATCGACTCTCTCCTCTCACACTGATACCAGTTGGATGGTGAAACACCACTAGAAACACATCAAAGGCCATTTTGTTTAAGAATGAATGAGATATTTGTTTTCTTTTAATTATTTAAGTTCTGTAAATGCAGCATAATTTCTCTTATATTGATGTTTTGACATTTCTTTTAAAATGATGCTTTAAAGAACTATATTAAAAAGAAATTAGGGGTAAGCTTATAGCCAACAAATAAACACTAACTAAATCAATACTCTCAAACTGTGTTGAGTTGTCAGGTGACCTGACTAATAAAGTAACATGACATGGTTTTACCTATTAAATGGGCAAAAATCCATTAACGCAGCTAAGAACAGCAGCAGACCCATCAGAAAGTTTGTCTTTTATCCCTTTTTGTAGATGCCAGAAGGTCAGAGAGGGTCAACCACATAAGCAAGTGTTACGGCTACATTTTAGTCAGATTATCACTTAACCTTTACTGTAAGCCCCATGTGCAAGTGAGATCAGAATAAGAATTTGGGGCAAAAACAATGTGTTGGTCTCAACACATTCAACTGTAATGAGCTCAGTCCCAAATTATTCATATTAAAACATCACAACACATTCAGAACTGTTCTTTCACTACCAAAACATCAACTCTCCCCAAAACAAGAACCGGCGCTTACAAAACATAAAACATCTTGAAACATATATGATGCCCAGTGTATAGGATCCAGATGTCCCAGTGAGTTTGACTGATGTTTTCATGACTGTAGATCTGAACGTATATGGCTTGAAATACAACAAATAAATAGGGAGAATTCGATATTTCATCTAATATGCAAGTGTGGGTTAATGCACCACAGTTCTCATGCAGTGTTACTGCCATAGACAAGTATCACACTTTTGATTGGTGTGTAAAATAAAGAGGCCACACACCTCTTTCTACCATGCCACGACCCTGTATTCGTTAAGACTACAATACTGCCATGTGCGGCCCGGTCCGCTCGAGCCCTCAGACACCGTGAGCGAGAAGCAGAGAAACATGAATTAAAAAGGCCAATGAAACAGGGCTTAATGTGCACTCCATTTTATAGAGGTTGCTATTAAGTTTTTATATGTGGGGTGACATTTCGCAACTGCAGAAATGGCAACGTTATAAGCTTTATGGCGTCATTAGGTCCTGACCTCAGGTCAGCCCGGCAGCCTGGGGATCTCTGGCAGACTCGTTTAAAAACACCAGGAGAGCTTTCTCAAGGGGTCCAGACACGTCACGGTACTTAAGGGTCAGAGCGAACCCCGATCCAGGCCTAACACGCCATGGCAAGACGCGGTGTCGTCTTTCACCTGTCCAAAAACATGCCCCGCGTGCCCAGTCACTGTTACACAAATGTACATGAAACTGTTGAATAGGACGAATCACATTAAAGCCTGGGTAACCAAATGAATGTGCCAATTTGGCAACATCCCTAATTCTTCTAGACAAGGCAAAATCGTCAGTTCTGACAAAAGATATTAGGAACAATTCGTCAATGGGAGGTGGCCGAGGTCCAAAACTAAGAGTGATGGGCCTAATTTTGCTCCTGGGAAATAAGGTGTCATATAACAATCTGATTTAATTTCTGGCTTTAATTCCAATCTCCCATCTGCTGCACCTGAATTATCAATACATTTGTAATCATTTACACGTTGGGGCGGTGAGATGGTACATTATGAAGGGTTGCAGTTCAGCATCACATATGAAAGAGGAGGAGAGTGCAAAGAAGACAAGTGATTATGACAGCACTACGGCATGCCTGAGCAAGCCGACGAAGCCTTGTCGACATGGAAATACTCTTATATGGAAATATGTGTTATTTTACGTTTCTCAACTACTTATAAATACCTAGCTCTCTTGCCCCCCCTCCCCCCAATTATGCAGTGGTTCATTTCCAAATGCAAAGAAAACATGAGGGCCGTATTTAGATGTAACCACAACGCAGGGAAAGCCTCCCATTAACCTTTTCTGAGCCTCAGGGGACTTTGTCACAACCTGGCAACCCCAGGTGGAGCGGGAGCCCACAGCACTTCAAGCCGCAACTTGGCTGCCACTCTGTCGGAGTGGAAACCGAAGATTCCAGCAATCCAGCAGTCCTCCAGCACAAAGGATAAAAATGGATATGAACCGAAATATGAGGTGGCACCGCCTATGAGAAACACGAAAAGCGGTCACAGGTTTCTAGGTTGTTTATTTTTACTTGTCTTTTTTTTCTCTCCTCCCTAAAAACCATGCTTGTTAAACGGCTCCAAGCTTGGATGTTGTTTTAGTGGAGAGGTGGTGAGTTTGAGACAGGTTTGTGGCTCTGTCTGTTATGAAAGACATGAGTAACACTTTATTTTAGTAGTCTGCAGTGTGCGTTTGGGGGATTTTCGCTATTCACCCTCAAGCCCTTTTGTACTTTGCTTTATTTTGTGATATATACCTGTCCAGGTGAAATAATTACTTAGTACAGGAATCCTCAGCACAGGCCTCAGGAATCCTCGAGGCCTTCTAGGCCTTCAGGAAAGTCCGAATGATTTCCACAAACCAAAAAATGCATGCTTCGGTTGGAAACAATAGAGATGCCTCAGCCGTCCATGGCCAGGCTGACCTTGCTGCTGATGGCCTTCCCATAGCATGGGCTAATGTTAGCTGCCATAGCAGAAATGGCAACTGTTCTCCTGCAAGCATGTTTATTTTATTCTTATAGATTTTATATACTCTGTTGATCCCAGAGGACACTGTTTGAGTCCTCTGCATTTAACCCATTCACCCGAGTGAGGCAGTGGGCAGCCATCGTCATAGTGACAACAGAGCAGTGTGTGAGGACGCTACCTTGCTCAAGGGTACCACAATGTTGCCACTGGCAGTCCTGGGATTCGAACACACAGCCTCCCAAACCACCTCGTCACCAGCTGCCCATGTTGAGATGTTCAATGATTTTACAGTGGCTTAAAAAAAGACACGGTGGGCCTTGACCCGAGGAAGCACTTCACCCACCAAGCCTTAGTGGGATTGTCTGACTGGGAATCACAGCAAGTAGGTGGAACTGGACATGACTACATGGAATTTTACATTCTAGCACTGCAGGAGTTCAGTGTAAACTGTAAAGGACGGTTACATTGTTTACCTTTTCATTTTAGTTAGGATAATGTATTAAGCTAAGTTTAAAATGAAATTAAAGTGTTTTGGGAGCATATTTGGGGGCATATAATCTCTTTCTTTTTACCAATTTTGGGGGTCTACTCTATACCATTATTAGCACCAGCACTGACATGGTAGAGGCAAGATGTGATCAACACACATTCAATACCTTTTCTTAGTTACAGTCATTATAAAATTGTAACAGAAAATATTTATTAGACTTTGTCACACACTATTTACCTGCAGTATTCATTTTTGACCTCTCCCTTATAGGTAAAGAGTGATGTGCAGTTATTGTGCAATTATATTTCACACAGTAGAATAAATTTGAACAATTTCCACTCACTGAGCGGTTATCACATTGGGTACAAGAAGACATTTTCATGATACACAATGCATATAAAGGACACATTTAATACACTAGGAGTGCTACATTTGAAAACTGCTGTTAAAATCATAATTTTTATTTGATATTTCACATCCTTTCCTATATACCTAATCTAATTAAACAGGAATAGTTATGCTCTTTATGTAATGAAACATTACAAACTTTTTAAAGAACTAATAATATACAGTCTGCTCAGGAAAGCATACAGTGACATAATATATCATGAAAATATCGATTTTGTATGTTTGGAAACAGGACTGGGACAGCAAAAATGATAATTTTAGTTTAAAAAAGCTTTAAATATAGGTGGCACTAAGAATGTCCTTTTAAAAAGCTTTGTAATCATCTGCCTTAGTGAAGAATGTTGTTTTTTTTTTTCAGGTGTTGTTGACTTAATATTATATACTGGAACCTGCTGTTAGCAGCGATCTATATTCCTCTCCCAAGGCATCCCAGGAAAATGCGTGAGTATTTACCTAAGAGGGATAAAAGAGTGGTCAGTCTGGGCAAGACCCCAGTATGCAGTAGCCCTAAATAAAGCCAACCAGTCTAGTCATGTATTCAAAAGATAAGTTTTCACCCAGTTCATAAATCATAACATCATTAAAGTAATTCAAATGAATGAAATCCCTTTATGTAAAGGAAGACTTGCTGTACTCACCTGAACAGCATGCTGTCTAGCCCGATGCGGATGCTTACAGAAACCCTGCAGCGTTTTACAAAGTTGCTCAGGTGTGGAGTACAGATACAAATCTACAGAAAAGAAGCTCAACATACATATTTTATTAAACACACACACAGACACGAAATCTCACAGCTCAGAGAAGAGACAAACCGCATGCAGTATTAAAAATGCACCCAACTCCATGCTGGGTTATGTTTTACATTATTGAACTGGGGTTGCTTTTATTTATTTATATAAATCGCATGGATGCTTTATGTTCAATGTCTTGTGCTTTAAGATGAATTACTCATTACTTAGACTTTTTAGTTTTTACTTTTTAGTTGAAAACTTTGTCTATAATTTTTGGGTGTGATATCAAGAGAACAGAGAAAATAAATAACTACATCAATAAATAAAGGTCTTACTAGGGAAGATTTCTGGGTAGACGAGGGCCTTCGGGCACAGAGGGTAACACCCACAGTGGGCAGCTTCTAACCTGCAACAGCAGGAAGATTTCAGATTAAATCCGAAAATAAAACCAATTACTGTCTGCTCAATATGATCTTCATGTAAAGGTGTAATAATTAAATTCAAGATGTTAGAGGGAGATACTTCTTGACTGTAATTGACTATAATTTGTGATTTTAGATAATTACAGTTACAGTTACAAATCATTATAAATCCAATCCATTTAACTTACCTGCATAATTCAAAGCAAGGTCCACCCATTATGAACTTTTTGCGACTGATACTGATTTAAAGAGGCGATCACTCCTGTTCCTTACCATCTAAAACTTTTTGGTGAAATTTTCACTAATAGGGATACATCCACAAAACAAACCAGCTAAGAATTTACTTCCAGATGATAAAGCCTTTGAATAACCATAATTTTTATGGGGCCCCACATGTTTGTGAGGAATCAAGTGTTTATCTTTTACCTTAAATTCATGTTTATTAAACATTCAGTCCAGCCGTGGGGGTAATACACTGAAAAGTTGTCAATCGGCATAAAAAGAAGAGAAAGCCTGCTGCAGCGCGTAGCATGACTGCTCCATAGCTTGTCCTCATATTTTAAAGTTTTAATCCCCCCCTGCCCCAAACAGGTATCTAACCGCTGTTTATGCTAACCGCTAATGATAACGTTTCTTAAGCAATAAAGTTTTCTGATTTGGATTATTTATTTACCTTTAAATTTTGTGTAATGCCTTAAACTGAGTCTAAAATGAAAGTAAAGTGTTCTGGGAGCATATTTGGTGGCATATTTAGGGCTTACATTACAAAAACAGACATTTTAGGCATTTTTTTAAAAACCAAAACACAACAAAACAGGTTTTCACTATATACGGGAGTTCCTGGAACGTAACCCTCACGAAAAGTGGGGGATTACTGAACTTATAATTATCTTAAATTGGACGTGACAATCGTTTTTAACTCCAAATGAGTTGCCTACTGTTTGAGGTAGCTAGCTAGTTCTCTGTTGTGAGCTGTCTGGAGCAAAAAGAAACATATTCAGTTTACACAGGATGATAAGATCAGGGAAACCTTAAAACTAACCCATCATGTCTATGGGGACATTTGACCATTTGACCATGCAGTCTTAAACAAATAAGATTGGTTCAGAATGTTCTGATCATTTTTCCCACTTTATAAAAAGTAACTTATCCACTCTGAAATATATCCAACCCTGATGTTTACAAACATTTTGACTTGGTCGATATTGTCTGATACTGTCAAGGAACTGATATATCGGGCTCTATACAAAAGCCAGGTCAAGTGAATTCAGTCCATATTGCATTTTATACAATGCTCAACGTCACAGAGCATCTTGAGAGAAATCTGCACACCAACCCTTAATGAGCAGCAAGTTAAACTCCCTTGAAATGGGAAAAAAAAAAACCTTGAAAGGAGCTGCGACTCCAAAAGGAAAACTCCTCCTCTGGTCGGGCTCTAGTTATTCTTAAAGTTATGAGCAAAGGAGACATGGATAAAATTTACATTTTACCCTATCAAACTCCAAAATACTCCGCGAACAGTTTAATCTGGGGCAAAACTTCACTCCCGACTGATTCAACTCGTCTGAACCCCGCGTTGCTGCCAGTGGAAAATGACCGGCTGTTTAAATATTTTGTAGAATGAGCATTAATGTTTCATGAGTCCATCCATCACTCCCCTCCCCATCAGATCACCATCTCATTCCCCATGCAAGTCATGCATATTTTAATACACGATTAGTCCGCTGTCATTCAACTCTGAATTTTGGTGGTTTTGATTGAGCGACTGGGCTTCTCAAAGAGCTTTTCGTCGTAATGGTAATCACAATTGAGTTTGTAGTGGCTCTCATCTCAGTCACTTGACACAATGACACAATAGAGCTGTTAGATCCATGGTCAACTTGCGTGCTTTCTTCAGAGGCAGAAGACGGTGCTGGTCTGACACTTTAGTCATGGAGTTATCAACAGTAACTGATTTGATGTGCATTATCTAGGACACGTTCTTGACTTCACATGAGCAGTTGCCTCACTTAGTTAGGGTCATCTGACCAGTCCGTACAGAATGTTAGATCTGTCCCAGTTAACTGTAAGAGCTTTTCTGGTAAAACAAGCATCTGAGAAGCAGCGGTAGACCAAACCTGAAGAGCTTCCACAGAGTTTCACACTGCCTTACCATAGTCTTATCATGTGAATATCACTACTTTTGTCAATATTATATACTACTGATCTCTATTGTGCTTGTCTTATGCAGTCATAACATAAGCAATTTCCTCAAGGATCATTTAAGTTTTCTGATTCCGATACTGACTTTGATCTGGTGCATGAGGAGCTTCATGAAATGGGACTCCATGACTGAGCATCTCAGTACGACATCATAGAAACATCACTGGTCCCTGAAGCAGTGGGAAATGTGAATTGTTTCCTCAAGAGTGATGAACCATTTGAGTTTGATGGACTAATCTGGATTTGGCAGATCCTCGAAAAACATAACCTACTGGAATGTTCAGTGCCAACAATAAAGTTTGGTGGAGGAGATATAATGGGTCTAATTTCTTACTTTCAAGCTTTGAAGAGTGTACACAATGCAATCTCTGATTGGCTTACACTGACATGCGTTGCGATAAAAGTACCAGCGTTCTGCACGGCCATCAGGAAAAGGCATCAGCTAGCTAACATGGCTAGCGCTAGCACTGCAGGGAGTTATCCTGCTACGGCTTAAACTGTTCCCACTTTCTGTTGTACACTTAAATGTACTTGCTTACTTAAATAATCAAGGTATCAGCCTTTGTTTTATTTTGTTTAATTGTAATGTTGACTGTTAATTTCTGTGATACCTGTGTTCCACCACTGTGTAATGACATCATCAAATGACTGTTCGACTCGACTTTGACTTTTTTGATGGATATATATAAACGCTCTAAGAGCACCTGAATGTTGTGAAAAACAGTGTTGTGTTTTGGTAAAATGATTTACTATTGTATACTATATCCCCTAAATATGCCCCAAATATGCTCCCAGAACACTTTAATTTCATTTTAAAATCAGTTTAATACTTTACCCTTAAAGAAAATGTGAAGATAAACCCGTACCCGTACCTGCAGCGTTAGAATGTAAATACAGATGTTACCCCTGTATAGACGGTGCTGCAATTCATGCAGCGTGTTTTCTTTGCTATGTGCTGTCCTTTTCTTTGGTATAAGCAGGTAAATACATTAATAAATTTGTTTAATTTACAGTAATAAAAATCAGCAGCAAGGAGAATGGATTGGCTCCTTTCAAACGGTACCAAACATTTATAGTTATTTTTATATGGAAATTTTGCTGAAATTACATTAATATTCACGTTACAAAATTAGTAAACGTTACAAAACTAGCACTTAAATTTATGAAAATGTATATATTGGCACAAAAAAAGCTGTGACGTCCGGACCTCGTCCACCATGCCCCTCGTCCTTGTGCAGTGTTTATGTTTGGGCATGGTTGGTTGCTAAGCACCCAAACAAACAACCGGGACGAGGGGGCGTCCCAGACATATATATACAGTCCTGCATTGACTTCTGTACCTAATTGCAAGTAGCCAAATTTCTGATCATAGTTGAACCATCATGCTTGATTATTAAAGCATGGTTATACATACAGATTCCCAAAAGAGCCCACATCGTATCGTCAGCGGCCCTCTCTGATCTGATGCAGTGTGAGCGCCGAAACTCAAAGGCAGAAACTCAGGCTCTGGTCTGAGACAGGCACGTCTTATGAAACTGATTAAGGTCAGTTCCATGTCAATGCAGTTAATGTGTGAGCGTGCAAATGCTTATCAGGCTTTTCATCTCAAATATAATTAGCCGATCATTCTGCTTGGCTGCCTTACTGTTTTTCTTCGGGGCATGGATGGGCGTCTGCTGACAATTAATTAGATTAAGCTAATTTCCACAATAACGAGGACAGAGCGCGGTAGAGAAAACTCCCTCCACGTGGGCACCAACGTGCGCCTTTTTGTCGTGCCGTGTGGTGCCGAGAGGGTGAGGCGGGAGGGGGCGGACGGAGTCGAGCGCTGATGCAAGCAGGTGAGATTTTAAATACAGTCAGTTCTGGGATTCAGCTGCTTTTGAAATTCGACAATTAGCACTGACCTCACCAATCTACAGCATTAAAAAATTGCTTACCTGATTTGGAACTGGATTTACAGGGCTAGCCTTGCTAACTAACTAACAATAATGTTTCCTGAACAGGGTCTGTTTTCACAGACCAGCACAGGAGTAGAAGTGCTGTTCAAGTTTTTGTGTCAACGAGCCTCATTAATACAGAAGAATCTGATCATTGTTAATTTTTTAGCTCCAGTTCTAAATGAAAAAGGCAAAATCAGGGTTAAAAATTCTGTAAATTGTTTCTCAGTTTTGGTAAACATATAAACATTTGGTAAGGGATATGCAGTGCATCCTATGTGAGTGTTGCACTAAAGCAATGCTTTACAGACGCTATGCCTTGGTCTATGATGTTTTCTAGCAAAACCTTCAAATCAAAGCATAGGTGGCTGAAGATACGGTGTTCAGAAATCAACGGAGGTGCTTTCAAAGGTACATGGTCCTATAAATAAATATAAACATCCACCCTAAGGGAGAAGTCACGGAAAACAAGCGTTAAATGAAAACCTGTCATGGACTCTTCTATTCCTGGGGTATTCGATGTCCTGGATGTTAGTATATTTGCAGCATGTGATGACATGTTTTCTTTACAGGGCACATTTCTTATACATGCACATTAGAATAACAACTATAACCACTGTAGAAAAATAAAGAGGACAGACGTTTGGCCATAAGTATACAGGTAAAGGCAGTGCTGATTTAAAAAAAGGTTTGTTGTTCATTGTTTATGGCTTTATTCACTCTAAACAAATAAATGGAGGAAACAAACACTCATTTATCTTTTCTTAAATGTACTCCTATTCAGTGTAAAACTAGGAGTTCTAATATATACTAGGGCTGGGCAATAATTCTATGTTGGTATGGTGATATGCATCATGGCACAGCTTTAGCTGTATTTTTTGACACATTTGAAACAAAAAACAATTTATTTTTCTTATAAATTAAATTCTGTATCACTATTGCATCTATAAACAGTGTTGCCAACTAATTTCAATGGAAAGTAGCTAAAGTCTGCTCGAAAAGTTGCCAAATGTCGCTAGATGACGTCATATGTATATTTGCATATTGATG
>JBBPDE010000002.1:3297978-3308400 GCA_037974605.1 Nannopetersius ansorgii
ACACACACACACACACACACACACACACACACACACACACACACACACACACACACACACACACACACAATGTCATTACCAGTCCTGCAGATCATTTTTCTCAGACTGAATGGACAGTTAAAAAAAAAAAAAGTATGGCAAACTTAACATATTGGCCAAAGATTTGCAATTAAATACAAGCAATGCAAGACAAGTTTGGTGTCTGATATTCTGCACTGGCTAATGTGGTATAAATTCATGGTTTGCTCTTTGAAGACTATATCAGGCATTTGCCTGTGGGACAATGTATTTACTGTACATGGCCAAAAGTCTTCAGACACTTACTGACTTTGGTAAGTGGTACAAAATCAAGCACATAACCCACGCAACCTCCTCAGGAAGCAGAAAGGGCTCATGTGACACCGACATAGGATGACACCTTTCCCACAAGTCAGTTTGTTAAATTTACGCAGCTGCCTTGGTCCGTGCCATTATTGTGAAAAGGAAGCATCTAATAGCAACAACAGCTTAGTGAGGAAGCGGTAAACCACACAAAGTCACAGTAAAGGCCCATCGAGTGCTATAGCATGTAAAGTCATCTGTCCTCTGTGACTACAGGGTTCCAAACTGTCTCTGGAAGCTGTGACACAATAACTATGATGTGCAAGGAAATGGGCTTCCCTGATTGAACAGCTCCACACATGCTTATGGGCACTACCTGCAATGCCAGGTGCTGGCTGGAGTGGTGTAAAGTGTGGCACCACTGGTTTCTGGAGTAGTGGGAACATGTTCTCCGGAGCATCACTTTCTTCACAGTCCAAAAAATGTAACTGGGTTCGCTAGATTCCAGGAGAGGAATTCACCAACTACCGGAATTCATAGTGCGAGCGGTAAAGATTTTCCTCGAAGAGGGATAATGGTGTAGGGCTGTTTTTCAAGGCTTGGGCCCCTTAATTCCAGTTAAGAGTAATGTAAATGCTGAACCAAACAAAGGCCTTTAGATAATTATAGGTTTCAAACCTTATTGCAAAAGTTACCCTGTGGGCAAAGCAAGGTCCAAAAAGACATAGTTGGACAAATTTGGTGTGGAGGAACTCCAGTGGCCTCCACAGAGTCCAACACAACTGAACACCCTTGGGATGAACCGGAACGCTGACTGTGAGCCAGAGCTTCTCGTCCATCTCACCAATGCTCATTTGATTAAATGGGTACAAGTTCCGACAGACACACGTCTAAATCTTGTGGAAAGTCTTCCCAGAGGAGTGGATGCTAATATAGCAGGGAAAGGGCTGAGGTGTTAGAAAGGAATACTCCATACCAATTACCTTCACTTTGGAATTTCATATCCAACACACTCTTAGACATGGGACGGTCAGATATCCCAAAGTGTATCTAAAAAACAAAGCATCTATAAACTTTTATTTAATGGTGTGGAGGCCTGATGCTACTTGAGTGCACTCAAAAATGACAATCTGACAATGTCATTTGTCCCTCTCTTAAACAACTAAACTGTTAATAATACATTTGGATCCACTTTGAATCTGCAATGACTCCCTGCTTCCTCTAGAGGGCGCTATAAAAAGAGTTAGAAAATTCCAGTTTCTACAACCATATAGACTACATTTTTGGCATTTAGCAGATGCTTTTATCCAAAGCAACTTCAATTCCCTAATTACAGGGGACAGTCTCCCTGGAGCAACTTGGGGTTGCTTTTGTTAAGCACTTATGCGATTGTTCAGGTTTTTTTTTTAGATATCCAGTGATCTTGGCCCGAATCAAACTAATACCAATACAGAGTATGAAGGGTGCCGTTCCAAAACGCATTTTAGATCCTTTTTCTATTTTTACATTTTGTTTTGTGATGAATATTCTTCTACCCCTTTTAATACATACTGCGTACAAAGTATTTCTTCTACAATGTGGGCAGATCCCACTGCGTGGTTCGTCCAAACACTGTGTGGTTTCTCCCTGTGTTTTTGTTGAGCCCCAGCAGAAACAAAGGCTTGGCTGTGAGTCCAATCCATATAAACTCTGTGCAATTATTTGCATATAAGTGTAAAACTGAATGCAGTATGAGTTACTCAGACTATATCACTGTGGCTGTCAGACAATATCACTGTGGATATATAAATTGATCATTTTATGAAGGGTTATAGTCTAACAGTGTTATGCTGCAACATATACAGTGACATAGTTTGAGTTTATGCATATTTTATGCAAGTATTAATGAATTAAAAAATATTTTAGAATGAGTTTCCTTTCTTTGGCGGGTGTGTAGTGCGCTGGCAGCAGAATTGGTTCGCTCAGTGTTGACTCCATGCCTACAGCCTTGACCCAAACAGACAGAATTAACCACAGAGTAGTACTTGCCACGCTCAATCTCTTAGAATGTGGACATTATGTAATGCTGCGACCTCCGCGGACCACGAGGGGGATTGTATTCCAACAGTCAGAAAAGATATTTTCATAAAACTGCCTTCGCTTGATTCATCACCCTTTGACCCTGCAGAGCAACGCGATAGAAACCAAATAAAACAAATCAAGAAAAGCTCATTCTGCAGGGACCCTCATTAGCAGCCATCCTTTACCACTTAAAAGAATATCATCCTCTCATTTAGACAGCTGTGATTAAATATTCCCCTTTAAGTCGCACCCAAGAGGTGCATTTTTTAAAAAAATCCCGAGCTCTATTTATTGCAAAAAAAAAAAAAAGAAAAGAAATGCACAACGTTAAAGGATTGAAATCAAGAGGAAGTGAAAGCGGTAATTAATGGGACACTTGAAAGCCCAGGCCTGGGTTATCTAGGGATTGATTAGGGCCAGTTGAAAAAACTCCACGAAGGGGAGGGGAGGATGCTTGTCGGAGGGAGACAAAGCAGACTATGTCCGTCGTATTTCCGCACCAGGACGGCGAGGAGAGCGCGAATGTAATGAGCATAATTAATGAGACTTTGGGAGTGAGTTTGAGAAGGAATGCAGAAAAATGTAATAAAGTAGAATCTGTTTTTCTGAGCGCTGGACAGAAATGACTCATACGACTACTTTTATTATTATTATAATTTTTCCTACATTTGAATTCTGATAATTGCTACAAGATTTTCAGAGGCTATTTAACATGTTGCTGAATAGCGTTTCGTATTTCAGACTCAAGCCTCCAGGTCTGGCTAGCCGGTGCCGCCGTGCCCTTTCGCTGCACACTCGCTCAGGAACGGCACTCTCAGTCGCAGCACTGTGGCTAGAAGCGGAGGAGGGGGCACTGCCAGGGGAGCGGGCAGGAGCGGTGCCAGACTGGTGCGGTGATGCGTCACTGCCCGGGTCTCTTTTAGTAGCTGATTAGTGCTCGAAGCACAGGCTGAGATGGAGGGAAAAAAACAACCGAGTAACGAATGATGCACAAATATGTGTGGATTTGGGGAAAAGGGGGGGTGTGTTGCATAATTTTAGCCTCCATGAGATCAACTGCGCATTTAAATAGGTTCATAATAGCCGTAAAAGCAATATGGCACTCGATTCTACCGTTGGTGGACAAGATATTTTGAGCTTTGGCCCTTTAATCCTCATGTTATGTTCATCCTTTATGCCTGGGGTCAATTTGACCCCAGCAATTAAAACCTGGTTAAAATCAAAATTGCTACTCAAGTTTATATTTCTTTGTTGACCTAAATAGTTCTCACACTCAGGTGTGCTTTTATTCAGTTATGGCTCCAAAGCAGAGGGAAGTTTTTTTTTTAATATTTTATAAAATTGAATATTACAGTACGCTTAATATTATCCAAAACAGTCAAAATAATTTCTTTTGTGTTTTATAAAAAAGAATCTGGAGTCAAAGTGACCCCAGAGAACATTGAGGTACAAAATACAGTCATGTTTATTTTGTTTTTTAAAATGTCTTTTTTTAAAAAAGTAAATTGGTAATATAAAGCAAAAAAAGTCAATTATTTATTCAGAGGCATTAAACTTGATATGTAATGTAATAGAGTTGAAGTAGGAAAAAAAAACATGTTTAAACATGATCCCATTTATGACTGATGTAACTGATAAGCATAGATATTTATAGTGCTCAATAAATAGTCACTCAAATCAGTTCTACAAATTTAAATCAATGAAACCTCTCAACTCTCAAACTGCATCTACAGTGGCCAGTTTTCACAAAGCAGTGGTGTCAGTAGTAGTAATAGTACTATAGTAGACTATAGCCTGTCATTATGAATTATATTAGTACTTCCATTAGTTATGATTTCTTTAACTTAAATAACTAATAACTATAGAAAAATGTCAAGAACACTTAAAAAGATTAAAACATATGTGATTTCCCAATATGCTTTACCTCCATGCATTACTTACTTTACTGAAAAGGAAAACTGAATCCATTTTTTAAATCAAGGAACTTTGACAAGAACGCGCTTGATTGGTATTATACACCGATGCTTTATTTTATTACTAAGGCTGAAACTTTTAAGAGCTATGAAAAGAAACTAAAAAAGCTAGAAGGTAAAAGCCACTCTTCCAAAGGAATCTGCAGTTTTACGAAACAAGATTCCAGGCCGAGCTGTTGCAGCGCTTTCCATCAAATTTGCTGATTCCTCCGTAAACCCCTCCCCATCCCCAACACTCCCCCCGCAGCTTTCTTTCCACCAACCGCTCAGCGCATCAGCACCTGCAAACAGCTGCCCACGGGGAGGGATCTCTGACCCAATCCGCCCTGGTCAGCGGCAGGCGCCTGCAATAAGACGGTCCTGTAATCTGGTGGATGAACGCGTATCCAGGCCACAAACAGATTAACAATCTGCAACCAGTGATGAGAGAAAAAAGGGGGGAAAAAAGAGAAGGAGGGGTGAAATGGAACACACTGTCAACGGCTCAAATTGTAGAGTTAATCCAACCCCCTTGTCACCCCCTCTCTCTTTTTTTAACCAGTGGCTCTCACCCTCTGTAAAACCTAATTTAACTTGGCCCAAAGCCAGCGTTTATGAAGCGTGGATGTTGCCAGCGCTAATCCATCTGTTTTGCTCAGTTTTGAGGAGATTACCGAACGCGCCGCTTTTGTCACTGATACAAGAGTAGGTGAATGACAAGAAGCGAAGTGCAAACAAACACGGCCAAATCCAGATGCCAGCGTCCAAACTTGAGCACCAGTGGCCTTTTCGGCCATTAATCTGATTTACGAGCATTTCTGTTTTGTTTTTTTTTTACTTTTCTTTCTTTTTTTATTTAACATTTTGGTCAGGAAACATATTGTCCCCGCCAAGAGATGAGCGCAGAGTCATGGGAGAAAAATGTGGCTTGAGCAGCGGCCTTTCGCTCCCCTCCCTTCTCTCCGGCTCGTGGCAGATGAGGCAGAGATACACTGGCGGCTTGGTTTCCATTCATGCCAAGAGGAGGTCTAAAATATGGGGAGTGGAAGATATTTAAGCTTCAGCGAAAAACCACAGAGCAGTCCTGCGGGCAATCAAATATTTTCTCATCCCTCCTCTCCGCTCCTCTCCTCTCGCCTTGAACAAAACTCAATGACACTGGGGTGGACGAGGCGGACATTTCAGCAGAACGCACACTTTTTGTCCACTGACTGGCAAACCTTGATCTTGTGTTGCTTCTTTAGTGTAAAACTGTAGGTTTCTAGCAAACACTGGAATTTCGTCTTCACCCAAATCACTATATCAATAAACCTCTCAACTCTCTCAAACTGCATCCAGATCTTCATTAGGGTGGATCAGACTTGTGGATGTGGTTTAGGACTCAGTATGACTTACTGTGAGCTGTAAAAATGAGGCATTTAAAAAAAAAAACAGGCTGGTATTCATATAGCAGTTGTAAACTAGAGGCCCTCAAATATCGCGACTTTTAATAAGCCACAAAAGATAAATAAATGACAAAATAATAGGAAATAATAAGACACCGGTAACTTCAAAGGGTTACAACATTATATAACGCGCATAGACAATGTATTAGATCCTCACCTCAATGCTACTGACATGATGTTTTTGGGATTTTCTGACAAGAATGATCAACAAGAACATTGGTGAGACGGAAAGAATAGACTCCAGTAGGACGGATCAAAGATTATATGCTTAGAATGGAACCGATGGTCCTTCCGAGCACGTTTCACAGTGTCGTGCCAAAACATGCGTGTTATCCATTTTCCATGCCCCAGCCTTTCTGTCAAACAAAACGCAGATGATCCAAAGCAAATAACTCGCGCAAGGCCGGCCACGCACAGGTTGTTGTTGTTTGAGGTACTTTCAGGTCGATATTGTTGGGGAACAGCAGGGTTTGTGGATAAAAATGTGCGTGACTGCTTTGTTTGATGCAGCTCCGTGCCATGCCGGGAGCAGTGGACACGAGTAAGCAAGTGAGGTAATGATGGGCTCTACAAACCCAAAACCATCTCAGTTTGGAAAACAAGAAGTGTTCCGATGCTGACAGGACTAAACAAAGTTGGACACGCCGCTGTTAAGCACATTTACCATGAAGAGGTTTTGCCATTTGTACTTTAGACTCAATTCAGAGCACATCTGCCCTTTTCATGAATCATTTGAATTTGATTTCAACAAAAAAAATCTGCGTAACTGTCTAAAACCGCTGTCTACTCTGTTACACACAAGTGTTAAAGAGTCTCAGAGGCTCTGCCTTCGTATTTACCATACAGTAACAAGATGTCTAGATTTGGAGTTACATTACTTGGCAGACACTGTTGTCCAAAGCGACCGGCGAACATGAAGTTATGAATCTTGCCCAAAGACTCTCACTGAGGCACTATGTTGTGTTTATATTTTGCTTTGAATTTCTTTGTTATTGCAAAAATACTATTTGATGTCAATCTGTCTTATCTTAGGCTTAGGAGTAGATTAAATGAATGAAATGGGAACAAATGTTTTTTCAGTGACTGGCTGCGAAGTGCCTAAAAAAAGAGCCTAGATAAAGGAGCTCAAACCACTTAGCCTTGAGCACCACCAGTATACTGATCACCGCCTGATCATCTGGAATCATCTGCTCCTGGTTCTTCACTGGTTCAGGACTTCAGTTAGATGCTCTTTGTTCTGCTTGACTTATTCATACCTAGGTCACTGTGTGTCTTAACCAACTGGACTGGAAATGAGAGTCTTTAAAAGTCCTTCAGGAAGCCTGGAGAACTATTGCTCAAGATTACATTTAAAATACAAGAAATCATTTTCTTTGAAAGAAATGTTTTTGGTATTACTTGGCGCTTACCAGCGATGGGGCCAGACTATGTGGAGAGGTCGTGGGGTCTCTTGCTCTTTAGCTTGTTGGCAGGACACAGGCTGATGTTCCATCTCTGCAACGTCGTCTCCTTGCTGTGGTCCTGATTTACTTTGTTTCTTCACGGGGGACTCATCTTGGGATTCGTGTGTGGAGGCAGTAGAGCTGAAATAAAATTTTTAAAGAATACTAAGTGTTCTTAAGAAAGCTAAGTAAAGAATGCTAAGTAAATAAGCATCAACTCAAAGTCAGTCCATCAAACTATCTAGAATATTACATAAAAGAAAAAGAAAGCACTTTATTAGGGGTACACATTTATATGATTTGGTATTAATTATCAAGATATTGGGTTTTCTAGCATTATCTGTAAAAACTATTTTGGACTGCGGCATCTGTGGTATATACTGAATACGTTGAATATGAATATGCAATAATATCTAATGAATATGCAATAAAGCAGACTAGCAAGGCAGGAGCCTTAACCAACATGCTAAATGTAGGCTCACTTATCGGAGTAATAGCTTATTAATGGCTTTATTACCTAATTAATGACCACTAATAAATAAATTAAATCTATAAATAAAAAAAATCTATAAGCCCGTTATTAGTTTTTTTTCATAAACTGGAACTTATTTTATGGTATTATTTATATGTAGTGATATAATCACAATGTGGTGTTTTGTCTATGTGGTGCAGCTCTAGTTGTTGGTGAATCGGTTTGGTTAAAACAATAATTCTATATTATATGCACAACAGTATGTCATTATTTTGCCATATACCTTGTTTTTGTGGTCTCTGAGAGGTTTGGGGAATCCCGAGAGATGCTGTCATGCAGAGGCTGGCTTTGCCTTAGCAGGAGCTTGTGTTCGGGCAGGAACCTAGAGCAGTAGTTGAGAAGGGAATAAGAAAAGATGTAGGTCTAGCCAGAGAAACTGTGGCATAAAATAGCAACTTGAAAAAATGTTCAGACAGGGCGATGTTTACATTGAAGGTTTCTTGACCAACATGCATTACATAATGACAAATATGGAGCTCAATTTCTTACATGCCTATTCCTTTACAATACAAACAACAGAAGAAACAACTTCCTAAAAAATATAATTACAGAATGCCATTTAACCACAAACCGTTTGGAATTCATTGGAAAAGTTTGGGATTTTCACTGATATTTTTTTTTAATTAAAGAAGTTTTATTTTCCTTTATGCCAATCATTTGGGTATTGCATCAGCATGTTTCTTTGTTAGCGAGGTATCTTCCTTGTTATGAAGAGCTTAAATTATGATTTTGAATCTAAACAGCTTTGTATTGCAACATGTCTTTGACACCAACCATAAAAGAAAACTTGTTAATGTATCCAAGCCCCAACATCCCCAAATTTCTGAGCATCCAACCAAAAATAGGGATTTTGGTTGCTGTTTGTTTTAGCACTTATATTTTAAACTACGCAAAAGAGCAAATACTGCATGTAGACCAACAGTCAATAACACAGCCAGTTTGATTATTTTCAAACTTAACAAATGAACATCTACTTTTTTCTTCCCCCACACCATAGCATTTTGTGACTGCGCTCTTTCCCAAAGTCTAAAATATGAACAGCAAGCAGTTTGAGCGATGGATGCTGTAACCACAATGATTATTACAAGTTAAAGAAGCTAAAATGAGTCACATTTTGTGCAATTCTGTGCCAAAAGCAATCCATAAAACACTGAAAAGTCGTTTTTTTCCCTTACTTTCCTCAGACAGCCTATACGCTGCCTCAGTAGTGCTGGGAGGCCTAATTGCAGGTTGTGCAATGGACTCCAGCCAATTAGCTGTTCAAGAGCAAAGATGACTCCCGATGCTTAGCCAGGGGCTATTATTTTTTGCAGCGGCGCAGAACTTGAGGGCACTGCCATAAGCCCAAGACTCCGAGCTCAAGAACAAAGCAACAGTGATCCCGGATACAGGAGGTATCAATAGTAGCTCTGGGATAAAGAAACAACAAAAGTAAACAAAAAAGGCTTGTTTACTCATCTCATTGTGTTAAACGCTTGGATATCCGCACAAAGCGACGTGCCATTCTATCACCCCCCTGCCCCCAGATCTGCTAGTTTCAGATACATACCAAAGAAACCATGAGGAAGTTGCATTATCTTGATTCCTCCTAGACGAGGCCATGCCATTTTGCAGAGAGAAGAAAGCTTTTTTTTTTGGACCCGCTGAAATGGATATGCTCAGAAAGCAGCAGGGCAGAATGACGAACTACTAACTGATTTAGCACAGTGCCCCTCAATATGTTTGCAATATACAGAGGACCTTTCCAATTTCTGGAGAGCTCATCGACTCTGAAACAAAGTAAGCTGTAAAGTCACAAGTGTAAAAGCCAGCTTCTCTTTGAGCCTTGCACAGATGGATGACTGGAGACCTGTGTAAGACGCCACAGTTTGCTGGGTGGTACTGCTGACACCTCTTTTTTATTTAGCTTTCTGTGTGTGTGTTCCAGGTTAATGCCAAGGACAATAACACACACACAAATTTACGTACATATCCTCCTGAGACCCAGGCCATTCATTTATGTCCTCTATAATGGACATTTTGTTTACCTGTATGTTTCTTAAGTGTTTGGAGATACCCCAACAAGCCCTATAGTGTTCTGTGGAGGAGATCCTGGCCTTTCCAGTGATGGTCCTGTGAGGGGTTTGCATGCTGGAACAAGGACTGCAATGGCAAGACATACATGAGGTGCACCAAATGCAAGATGTTCCTCTTTATAACCAAAAAGAAAACCAGGACCATCACAGCTAAACTATCCAGAGGATGTTCTATGTTCTAACTAAAATACATGTTTTGTTTAGGGATGCACCGATCGATCGGCCACCGATCGGAAACGGACGATTTTTGGCCTGATCACTCACACGTATTTCAAACCGATCTTGCGCATGCGCTTTACTTGCAGCACAGACGCGCGCATTGAGGCTGCGTTCACGTGAGGCGTTTCTCTGTGAGCGCCCGCCATTCAAATCTGCTCAACAGCGATTGGCTGCCGCTGCTGCGCTCCCGGCGTGGAAGACACGCCTTCTGCCAAACATCAACAAGACGCGTCTTGAAAATGAAGCTTCATGGGACTTTCAGACTCTCCCTCCCTCCGCATTGAGGCTGCGTTCACGTGAGGCGTTTCTCTGTGAGCGCCCGCCATTCAAATCTGCTCAACAGCGATTGGCTGCCGCTGCTGCGCTCCCGGCGTG
>JBBPDE010000002.1:3351058-3363532 GCA_037974605.1 Nannopetersius ansorgii
CACACACACACACACACACACACATACATATGCACACATGCACACATACACACAAACCATAAAAATTTATTTCCCCCCTTTCATACTAAGTCAAGTGTGACACAGGTATTCAAAATTAAATTGGGCTACATTTATTCGAGCAAGGTCATTTCCAAGAGAAAATACAAAAAAAAAAAAAAAATTAAATTATACTTCAACAGACATTTCAAGAATCCCATTAACCACAGTCAGCCTTCATCTCTTTAGCTAAAAAGAAAACAAAACAGATGAACAAAGTGGAATTATTATTTTTTTTCTTCTTCTTCTTCTTTTCTTCTCAGTCAAAAATACAGTGTTTTCACAATATCGTATCAAAAGTTCCCAAATTGTAGAATCTCCTTCATCAGGTACGTTAAGTAAATGGAACAATGGACAGTAACTGCTCCGGATACAATAAATGCTCTCTTTGTGTAAAATTTGCTCCGATATTCTCTCGTCAGGATCCATTTTTTACTAAAATATATCTATATCGAGGAACTATAATACTGTACACTACAGTATGAAATAAATATAATTAGGAAATATAAAATGAGTCACATAAATAAAATGGTAGTTTAAAATAAAAATAATTGAATTTTGTATTGAACAAAAAACAACAACAAAACAAAACAAAACCAATGTAATACTGACAGATGAAAAAAAATACAGAAAATTGCACAAACAATATGTAAACTATGAAGTCTAGCTATACTAATACTGACGAAGGTAATTCAAACATCGAGGTGGATTATTTGACTTTTAATACTAAAGCAGGTGCAAAGAGAACGTGAGGCGACTCCGCTTGACACTGTACAAGGATGGCACTTGCAGAAAACACAGGTGATAAGGGTTTGCATATAAGGCTTTTCTCTAACGAAAAAAAAAGAAATGTGTGGGTGGGGGAGGTGTTGCTCAACAAAGCCAAAGCCAATTGGAGCCTTCATTATTTTGGACGTTTTTCTATTAAATCCTTTTCTTTTTCCTTAACCTCTCCTCCTTAGTCAAACCTTTAAGACTTTGTATGTTTAAGAACCATACAGGTAACGATGCTTCATTAAAAAAAACGACAAAATAAACATGTGGCTGGTCGGGAAAAGAAAAAATGGTAAAACCAAAGGATATCACAGTAAGTGATTTAAAAAAAAGTAACACTGACACAATACTGCGCTACTCTGAGCCCAGTACAAGTACATATAGGCGATGCTTATTTTTTCTAAAAAGTATTTTTTTTCTCTTAATTATTATTTACTGTAGTTATTTATCAGAGTGCAATTTCCAGGCTTGTGCTGTGACCACGATTAAAAACACAGGGGTTACGGAAATGAGCACCACACAGGCCTTCGCGCTTCGCTCTGTACACGTGCGAACCCTTTGCGGTCGCTTCACGTCATCACTTTTGTTTTTGCATAATGTGAACAGTTTCTTCCAGCGCTCCGCCTGCTTCTTGGACCTTCTACGCCATCTCTGAGCATGGGCCTCGGGCCTCGGGCCTGCGTGAATGAGATGCGGCAGTGTGTGGTCACGAAAGTGAATCTCTGGCTCAAAGTCCCTCAGTGGGAAAGGAAACAATACAAGCAGGGAAACAAAAAAGACATGAAAAGAACGCTGGAAGCTTAATCCAAAATGCAGTAGTTAATCGGCATCCTCCTGCTCGCCTTCACAACCCATCTCGGCTTGATCCGCCGCCTTCCTCTCCTCTGAGCTCTCATCCTCTGTCACTCTATTTTCCTTCTCGTCCTTCGCTGTCCCGCCTGGGCTCTCCAACCTCTCCTGTTCCTCCGCCTCCAATACCGCTTCCTCCATTTCCTCTTCCTCCCCGAACCCCGCCCCTTGCCTGTCTGTCACTTGCTGGTACGCTTTCTCCGCGTCTCTGGCCCCACCCTCAGTCCCGTCCCTCAGGATGACGCCTCCTGCACGGGTCATGTCCTCACTCTGGTCCTCTGGGTCCGAGAAGCCCAGGGGCCCCAAGCCCTTCAGGTAGGCCCGCCTCATGAGCAGCTCCGTGGGCTCCAGGGGGCCGCCGTTGGCATCATGGCCCTCTTGCTTAGCGGCCTCGCGCTCCTCGGCCTCCCGCTTGCAGTAGGAGTAGCGGTGGTTCATGTGTTGAGAGTACGAGCCCGAGTGGGAGAAGCGCTTCCCGCACTTGTCGCACTGGTAGGGCTTCTCACCGGAGTGCAGCCGCGAGTGTTCGATGAGGTGGTGCTTGTGCTTGAAGGCCTTCTTGCAGATCTGACACTGGTGAGGCCGCTTTCCTGCGCACACACAAGGAGACAGAGGAGGTGGTGGGTTATTGTGTTGCCCAAGGTTAAAGAACACAGCAAATCATTCACAATTTCTTTCCAAATATTGTAAGACTAATGCATTACAGTTGAACTGACAAGATTGAATCAGTCACCTGTTATTCAACCAGAGCTAACAGATCATCTCAAAATACACAGATTTGAGAACAATGGACAGATGGCCCATTAGAAATGGCCCAAAATTACTTGGACCTTACCAAGCATTTCATCATTCATGAACTGAATGGATTTTACAGAATGTTTTTTCTATTGGTAGAAAGACATATGAGGTTTCCATATTACAGCAGTAATAACAATAACCTGTTTAATTCGCTGTTTTACTTTCAAAGACCTTCCTTTGTCACAGCAATAAATATGTGCTAAAACGTGGCACCGCTGTGAACAGGTGGCTTTTAAAATCCAGGGGGAGTTTTTCCAGGTTTTAAGAACCATAGCGGTAAAGACGCTTCATGAAAAAGACAAAATAAACATGTGGCTGGTCAGGAAAAGAAAAAAAGGTAAAACCAAAGGATATCACAGTAAGTGATAAAAAAAAAAAACGTAACACTGACACACTACTGTGCTATACAAGTACATATAGACGATGCTTACTTTTTATTTTCTAGAAAGTCTTTTCTTTTCCTCTTAATTATTATTAAAATAACAGGTGGCTTTTATAATCCAGGGTTTATTTCTGATATTTTACCATAAACAGGATAAGGAGGCGATGGGGGAAGTCACGGTCTTCCAGAGCTATTCTGAGGTTGTCTGTGACCGCACCGAACGCGGCCAAGAAGATCAGGTGATTATCGCGCCATGCCACACAAGGTGAAACCGAGGTGGTCAGCATCTTTGACAGAGCTTTTTATGACATCATGTCTCTGGATTAAAAAATGCTTAGATCAGACGGCTGCCTCGTGATGCAGCGACATGGATGTCTGAGGAGGAAGAAACTTCTCACCTCCCCCTGTACTGCACTCACTCAGCGGGAGCTACTATGAATCGTGAGCACATGGAAATACAGTATGGCAGGGTATCAATTGAGAAAGCACTTGGCGTTTGGGGATTTCAGGCGTAACTCGTTTTTTTTCATCTATGCACATACATCCCACACTCATATTTGCGATCTTCTTTAAACACATGAACGGCTGTAGTGTATTCTTGGCCACAGATAGCACCAGGATGCCTGCAACACCTTCCATAGCTGCCGTGCCTGAGATGAACCCCCCCCCCCGCAGCACCACCACCACCACCACCGCCACCCCTGTCCCCACCTTCCCTCATCAAGTTCAAAAATAAACGAGACAGCAGATTCCTCGCCCTGCGTTCCTGGGGAGGAATGCGAATGAGGTATGATGCAAGCCTGTGAAAGAGAGGAGTCCCCCAGGAGGGAGGTCATAGCGCGGCAATGAAATGCCACACACACACACAAACACACACACACATACACACACTACACATTAGGCTCACATGCACCTGGCTTACTGAGGCATGTTAGCATGCTAGTAAACTAATAACAGGCTTCACTGTTCACATTTCAGTAACTGTTCAACGTACAGCATCAGCACATTTTCCCCCACCTAAGGATCAATGTGTAGCAGCCTTAGCGACTTCAGCTGAAGTAAGATCCCTCAAATGTCTGCAACTTACCACAGAACATTCAGGATTTAAAACATCTAAGCTAAATCAAGCCCTGGAACATGTGACATATATCTCCTTAAGCCTGTCGAAAGGAAGAAAACAGTTTACTGTTGGTCATGGGTTTTTAAATGGATAACTAAATAAATGGAAAATAAGGAAAAAGATGGGGGATAAAAAAGAAAGCAAAGGATGAATGAAAGAAAGAAAGGGGAGAAATAAACATGTGGCAAAAGGGATTACTTTGGGGATGAGGGTAAAAAAAGAATTGTCTAAATGTGATATACCTGTGTGCTCATATTTGTGTCTTAGGAGGGAACTGGTCTTCTGGAATGTTTTGTCGCACAAGTCACACGCGTACATACCACTTTCAGTCTTCTTAATCTTCTTCCGGGCAAGCAGCGATTCACTGTCTGTCAGGTCCTCCAGCCCTGACAGATAGTCCCCTGTGCTGTCCAGTAACTCCCCCTGCAAGAAAGACAGCTTTTAGGTTCTATACTTTCAGGATAGTAATCCACACCTGTCACCTCGGGGGAAGCCACCCTCTGTTGCGTATTTTATCCCAAGTCTGGACAGAGCTTAGCTCTACAACGTGTATAAGACGTTTATCCTCTGTACACGTCTCAAAAAAAGGCAACATATGGGATATTTAATGTCAGTTGGTCGACAGATTACCGTTACAACACAGGTAACACAGCAAAGAAAGATTTTAAAGGATGAGTGTGTTTTACAGCACCAACAAATATTTACATTTTTGAGTTCTGAACTGCAAAAAAAGCTATCAATGTGACTTAAGGGATGTAGAATTTAGATCTGGTTTACAAGAACATGTGCTCAAGATCTCATTTACCTGGAAGCCTTTCCGTTGGTATTTCCGTCGCTGCTGCATTTCAGCAAATGTGGCCGCTCCTGCTGCGTAAGTGTAAGCCATATGTGGCAGAAAGCCCATAGGATCAAGTCCTGTGTAAGGCCTTAGACCTGGGATGCTGGCTTGTGCTGGGGACATGAAGGTAGGTGGTGGAAATGCTCCGTGATGTGGTAGCGAGGTGTACATAGGGCCACCACTAAAAGGGTTGATACCAAAGATGGGGCTAGAGCTTTTGTCTATCTGGCTGTCATTGCCCATGCTGTTGGACCCATTGAACTCCTTCTTGATGTGGGCTAAGTCCAGAGGTTCTGTTCCTTGTTCCCGTAGTGTGGGCTCTCCATTACGGTCAATGTTGAAACCGTTTTGTTTGGGCCTCCTGTCTGTCTTGGAGAAATGTTTTGGCAAAGACAAGTCTAAAGGTTCACCATGGGCATCCTCAGAGGCGAGGCTGTTGGGGGTGTATGAGCTGCTGTGAGAGTGTTTCGATGACGTTGAAGAAAGATTCAAGGGTGAGGGGGTTTCACCTCTCAAGTGGTCCACTGAGTCAAGTGGCTTTTCATTGGTCTGTCTGATGCTTGTAAATTGGTGGTGTTTAGAGAGCCGATGCCCTGAATCACCATTGGTGGCACCTTGAAGCTCTGCTGTTGAGTCATTATACTGACCATGGGAAGCAGGTGACCTAGCAAGTGTCGGTTCCCTCATCAACCCATGGTTGCTGTCCCCAATGCTCCGTTCAGGGAGTGGAGATCGTTTCCTAGACATGTTATGGAGAGACTGGGCCTTCCACTGCACAAACCACTCTTTCACAAACTCCTGAGAGAGACCAACAGCGATGGAGATCTTTCTCAGTTCTTCTGTGTTAGGCTCAGTATTCATGGCAAAGTAAGCTTTCAGTATTGACATGTGATCTTTGAAGGGGTTTACTGGACTGGTTGCATTCCTATCCGGCAGAGATGAGGAAACCATAACAGCCTGCTGCTCTGTGCCAAACATCCCCCTGCGACTGGCTGGTAAGGTTTCATTAGGTTTCAGAACCGCCTTGATCTCTTCGTTCATTTTGCAAAGGTAGCGCTCATGCTGGTGCAAGGGAATAGGGCCAGAGAAGGTCTCCTTGCAGTACTGGCAGGAGAATGGCAAGTACTGGGCATCCCTCTCCTGGGTTTTCTCCTCAGATTCAAGATCCATAACATGACTGGGCCTCTCCTTCTTAATGTCAACAGCCCGCCTTTTGGAATCTTCGGTTAAGCTTTTCAGACAGGCTTTGGCCTCGTTGACCTTCTCTAGTGTGTAGTCAATGATGCTCTTAGTAGGACTGTTGTGTCCAACCCCAGCAAACCCGGGCTGGGAAGCCAGAGCCAGCTTCTGCTCTTCCATTTGGGAGCCCAGCTCCTTCATGTAGGCCCTCAACTTTGCAATCTCTTCAGGGTTGCCGTCCATCTTCTGGCGGCACACAGTGTTGTCCACGATCTGTAAGACCCGTTGAACCTCGCTCAGGTTATTGTTCAAGCCTGGGTACGCCAACGGGTGTGAATCTAGTCCTATACCAAGGTGCTGCAGGGGGTTCTGGGATGAACTGTGCATCCCGAGGGGGCTCCCTCCACGACCAGTGCCATTGAGAAAAGTCCCAGATGCTCCGAATTCTGGTTGAGAAGCCATCAGGAGACGGTACTCATTGAAGTCCATGGGCTCAGCCTTTATATCAGGGTGGGCTGCCGGATCCTGCAGACCCAGGGATCTGCCATTCTCCAGTTTGTGCCGGAGCTGGGCCAGAGCTGGGCTGCCTGGTGATGAAGCGGCAGAGTTTGGAGAAGAGCCAGCCTTGGTGCTGACCCCATGGCGTACCCGTCCATTTATAGAGATGAGACCAATGCACTTCTTGCTGCTAATGTGTGAACTATAAGAGCCGGAGTGCGAGAAGCGCTTCTTACAGTTGGAGCATTCATATGGCTTCTCACCTGAGAAAGAGTAATAAGTTAATGCAACATCATATCAAGAACACTTATTCTTAATACTGTACCAAGCTTTAATTAGGTTCGGCAAATAATGACATGATAAAACACGTTGTCTATGTCCTTAATATAACATATTAGTCATCAATACCTGACACACTTTGCTACTTACCACTGTGGATGCGGAGGTGCTCTTTCAAATGATGCTTGTATTTGAAAGCTTTCCCACACTCCGTGCATTTGAACTTGCGGTTGCCAGCCCCATCGTTTAGCAACTGAGGCTATAAGGAAGAAAAGGATTGAGAGAAATGTTATAATTACAGCTAGAGGGATTTTTTCATGCAGAGCCCCACAGCTAGGCCACAGGGTTTAAAGGAATCCTAAATATAGATGATCAAAACCTAAGAACCATTGCAGATTTGTATAATTTCATTAAGGTGTGTCAATTAAGGTGTGTGTCATAGTGCCTCCCATGCAATTAAAATACAAGTAGCCGTAATCCTTGAAATAATTCGCTTCATAAGGTTAATTAATGGCGCTTTTTTACCTTTCATGTCCTTAACGTGTGACCAACTAGCAGTGTGCTGTAATCTTCAAAGGTTTTGTAACTAGATTTAAAGAGCGGAGTGTGGGCTGAGTCTCTATCTGCGTGTTCAAAGTTAAACGTAGGTGCTCTTGCTGCATTTGAAATTCAAATGTGGGCCCCAGATGCACAACAAAAACAACAGTGCTCACACTCACACCCCACTCACAGACACAAAGGTCTGTGAAAAACACGTGGGAGTCTAGGAGCACATTTGACCGGCAAGACATATAGGAATTGCTCCTTCAAAAGTAATTTGTCAGTGTTATTTGTTATTTTGTTAGTGTTAGAGCATAATCTGATAACTGTTCTCTCTTGAGTAGCTCTGGGAACATTGTAGACTGTACAGTCTGCACACACATATATATATTACAAATCGGAGTAAACCTTAACAGCCAAAGCCTTTCAAGACAAACATTTCTGGAGAGCAAATAAACAAACATTTAAAGTCATTTAGGGATTAGGATACGCTAGATCACTGGAGGAAAGCCATCTGGACATGTTTAAGTCAGTCTGGAGAGGTGTGTGTGTGTGTAAGGGAGAGATTAAGACTGATAAGATGGCAAGGTAGGCAGTCCATTTAAGTCTTTTGCAAAGTGGCTAAATTTGGAGCCTCAAAGTTTGCAGTCTTAATATGAGATATCCTGTTATAATCCAATTAAGCGCTTGAATTCATTTGCCACATGAAAAATAGGCCTTCCACCTAAAAGAATAAGGCTGTGAATGGTCCTCTTTTTCTAAATCAGCCTATGTAACTGCCTTTCAGTCACACGGGCCTCTCACTGCCCTGAGACCGGCAAGAAAGACCGAAACTAATGCTAGCGCCGGGCGCATGTTTGGAGTTTGATTCCACTCCAGCAGCAGCTGATGCAGAAAGTCTATAGAACTCAATGTGCTAGAACATCCCACACATGCCTCATCGTGGGCGGACACACAGGGGAGGACGACCGTGCACAGCTGTGGCTTCGGCGTGAAAGATCCACATTTTAAGGAGGCTCCAGAAAAGCATGTTCAGAATGCGAAAGCAACTAGACCCAGAAATGAGCTTAAAATCCAAGCACTAGTTAATTGAAAGGTAAATGCATGGAGTGAAATGAACAAATGACAACAAGTGTACTTTTTAGCTAGTTTTGTGTTGATTAAGCCCATTCCTCAGTCTTAGTTACTGGGTTTGGATTGGATCTGTGACTGCTGAGACTCTCAAACCACAACGATGGGCTTCCGTGATCACAAATTGGCTTTATATAATACTCTTGAAATCAGAAATCCTACCCAAAGTCAGTTTTATAATGCATTGTATGTTTAAATTCACTTATTCCTTTCTTTTTTTAATTGGACATGAGTGAAAATCATTGTGTTTTAGCATCGGTGGTAACTAGTGCTGTCCCTGTCCTTTTTATTTATGCAAGTCTGCCATGTGAAAATATTAACTGAAAAAAAAAAAATCACTGAATCCTGTGAATCAGGTATAAACATGCCTGAGATAAGAAAGGGGCCAGAGAAAAATAATCTGGGCTCACCTGGTCTCTGGCAGGCTTGTGGGTGGCCATATGGCGTTCCAGCTGCGTCCGGTAGGCGAAGGTGTCGCTACAGAGTGGGCAGGGGAAGCTCTCCTCGTTCTTCTCGTGCCGGTACTTGATGTGCTCCTTGAGGGAGGTCAGCCGCTTGTAGCCCCGGTCACAGTAGGGGCAGGTCAACAGTTGGGCAAAGTCATCTGGCGTCCTCAGCGCCAGATCTGGACAAAAGCGAGAGGAATGGCAGCAGAGGGGAGAGGGGAGAGGGAGGGGTTGGGAAGGATCAGCAAATGTTGGCCAAATGGGCAGAACGTGTAGTTACAGGTCATCACTATGAATGCGGTGAATGCAGTAAAATTATTGGTAAAATGATTATGCACGATTGAACTCAAAAGTTTTAGTTCTCTATTTGCATAACGGTTGAAGAGTCCTTGTTGGAAAAGGTCTCGGAAAATTGGTTGCCAAAAATTTACCGTTATCATTGTCATCCTGCCCACTGGCCTCTGGAGTTCCCAGTCTCGTACCCTCCTCCGGGTCTTCTGGGTAGATGATGGCAGTGTCCCCACGTTGCAAGTACTCTGCGATGCTGGCCGGATGACCCTCGCTGTCCTCCAGCTTCCTCTTGGCAAAGAAGCTCTCCAGCTCTGAAGTGGCATCAATACCCTTAACTGCACTCAGGAACAGGGGAAGATAATAAGAAAAATGAACAAATTGCTACATGTACTGTGTCACTGGAAAAGCCCCATCTGGACATTAGAAAGTCGACCGCTCTAAATGTGATGGAGCGAAGAACCAACCATTAGGAAGCCTTTAAAGGTGGAAGTATTTATTTAAGTTACAGTATAATGACCACTTCAAAGACGGACGGGAGCCAGGGTGATCATCAAGCACTCTTCAAGCGTCCCCTTGCAAAAGGGTTTTAAACATTTGCAACATTGCGGATAATTGGTTTATGCAGCAATTAGGCTTGCTTGGGTAACCGATCTCACTTTGCATTTCCCTTCGTATACTTAAAATCAGACCCAAATCTAATAATGAGCCATGCGTTATGTATAATTGCATAGAACAAGGTTTTAGAATAAACAATAAGATGCAGCGTCAATTACACTTAAGCTGCACTGAAAAGACAAAGTATGAGGCATTACATCTGATATCCTACAAGGCCTAGAGATCCACACTGACAAAACATTTACAATAAAAGTAGAAATAAATGTAAACATTTCGGGATTTATTTAGTTTTCTTTCTTTGGTAGGTTTACTGAGACTGTGAGCTACAGCAATACTGGGGCCCCAAGACGAAGCAAATGAAAATTTTATTGTCTTATTGTGAACTAACTGGAAAGTAGATGGACAGAACAAATCGGATTTGGTCCCAAACTCGATTTGGTGGCAAAATGTGATTTGCCATGCACTTTTGCTCAACTTACAAACGTTTACTTTCCATCTTTTTCTGACATGCGTGATGCAACGTTATCTTGCGTGCCTCTGTTTGTATGTGTGTGCGCGTAGGGAGGCTTCTGCACACATGCCGCAAATCTACGACCACCTGGCAATCTGACATTACAATCCGAAATCAATAAATGAATGCATCGATGATTCAGAGATGAAAGCCAGAGTTCCAATTTGCCAAAGTGGTGCATTCATTCTTTTTCAATTCCATGACATTCATAATAATAATAATAATAATAATAATAATAATAATAAAAACAACTGATGAAAACTGATTCTACAAATGGGGCATCTAATGCACATAAAGTAATATGGGTAAAAAAGGAACGAAAGAATAAGCTCTCAGGGATTAAAAATAGCTCATGGAACCCACAAACAATCGCATGGAGTTGAGCTAAATCAGAGACGTGGGCTCACCTGTACCGTTTCCAGTTCCATGGAGAGAGACATCAGGGCTCAGAGGATTGTACTCATCTTTCCTCTCCTCTGGAGTGAAAAAAGAGAGAGAACAAAAACAAGAGAAATCAGTATGAGTGTTAATATGAGCTTAAAACTAACCCAGAAGCTGAGCAACCTAACAGAAATACCACGTATTATAAATCAGCACTGACCTCCTAGTGCTCTTTTATGACTCACAGAAAAGGTTGTTTTACTCAATCTGTGAGAGCTATGCAAAAAATACATTAAAATAAATCCACTAGATACAAATACGCTCAATATTCTTTGCTAACAAATACATTTACAGTATTTTCACCATCTCAGTTCCTTTATTAGCCAGGAAATGTCATCTTAATCACTACTGACTTATACTAATTCCAATCATAATGTGAATCACCAGATGAATGCTAGATATTTAAGGAGATGAGAAGTTAATGAGTGCATTTAAAGTTAAAGGACAGTTTAGAATTTGACTCTGCAGCACCAACAACCAGTTAATAGAAGTCAGACATTTATAGTTGTTTCAAGTTTAACAAGAATAAAAATCTGCATTTCATGAAATGTATATGTATGTATATACACATTCCTAACTGTATGTGTTTAATTCGCAAGTACTGTTGATTTGCATTGTATCAGCATTTTGGGACATATAAAACATAAAATGTGACCTGCGCAAAAATTATAGACACATGGATATATAGTTTATTTCACATATTGTTAATTATATGTTATATTCGACATCTTTTCATTTGTAGGTGTTTACTCCAATGTTTAACAAGAACAAAAAATGTTTATGAAATAAATGGATAAGTGGTAAAATTGTGTGATTTAAGAAACTGTTGGATAATGGACTTATTGGTAAAACAAGCGGGAGATTAATTGATAGAAAAATGGTCGTTAGTGGCCACAGAATGAAATTACTGTTGAGAAAAAGGCAGAAATAGCCCCTTTGCCTCAGCTTTAAAGGAGTAATGAACTGAAATGAAGTAGTGAGGATAAAAAAACCCCACCTCCCCATGCTGAGCTAATGAATATGAGCCAACAGTCCACGGAAGGAGCAGCCCTCCTCGGTAATCAGGGCTAAAGAAATCAAATCAAGGTATTTGAGGAGTGGAGTGAGGTCTAAAGGGACGTCGCTCTAATACTGCAGCTATTGTGTTTGTTCTGCTGCGGCTCATGTGACCTCTTACCGGCAGTCACAAGTATCATAAGCTTCCCCCTCAAAAGAAGGATATACAGTGCCTCCGCCACAAAGAGAGAGGAAAACAAGTCCATGTTCCTCACACACACACACACCTCCCCAGCATTAGTGCTGTTTAATTTCTGAACTGCTGGCGACTTCCTTCCTCATTATCTAACTATGACAACTGAGAGCTTTCTGAAAGTCTCTCTCGCTCTCTTTTTTCTTTCTTACTTCTCTACACTGTTTGAAAGATGCCTTTTTTTGGCGAACACCAACTTTAAGAGGAGCTGCTTGGAGAGAGGGGGAAAAAAGCCTCTTGAAGGGATATTTTTGGGGGTTTAAAAAAAAAAAGAAGAAAAGAACAAGAGCTCCAGTCGGCTTAGAATCATTTCACTTTTCAAAGTTGGGAACAAACAAGTCATTTGCTAATTGGGGTCTCGCCTTAGCGAAACCCCTGCAAGTGAAGCGCTCTCCTTCTGCGCAATAAAGATAAATGTTCAAGGCCTCCAGCCAGCGCCGAACCCACCACACCCCCCCCAAAAAACCAAAAGGGCG
>JBBPDE010000002.1:3378555-3392503 GCA_037974605.1 Nannopetersius ansorgii
CACACACACACACACACACACACACACACACACACACACACACACACACACACACACACACACACACACACTTGCATCAGGAGTATTGTCACCTGAATAGCATCCCTGCCAGGTAGCAGGCGAGGGAAACCCTCTGTCCTGGCCTTTATGGTCCCTTCCTATAGCCCCTTTGACATCAAATCTCTGCCCTTTGCCCATAAATCTCCAGGGGTCAAACTCTCAGTGGTGCATCAGGGCTCCGTTTTGGGCCCTTTTACATTGTTACGACCACAGGACCACATGGCAAACGATGGCAACAATCAAGACAGCGGCTTTAGTTCTAAATTAACAGGCTCTATAAGACTCAAGTAGTGTATACATAAAGAGAAATTAGATGCGGGCTTGGCAGAGGCGAACAATACACTAATATTTAAAAATCAGTAAAATAACCAAAAATTACTGTACCATTGTATTATGTCAAACCATCCAATTACAACATGATCCGCAACAACTTATCCTTTTTTCTTGTTAAATAGAGGCCTGTCTTTATTTTAAAAACATACGACCAATGCATTCTATGAACAGATGCTGAACATCTGCATTCAGGTATTTTGTTTATTAATTGGCGCGTTATTAGCATGAGTTTCAGATTGGAGCATCTGGAGGAAATCTTTGCCTTGCTGGGGGAGGGAGTGGATTAAGAGCACATCAAAGAGGAGAAAGTGAGCGTGTGTGTTGCTGTTTACAGAAACACACCTGGGGTAAGGCAAGGTGCTAATTAGCTCAAGTGGATAATTAGAATGTAGATTACGGTAATCAAAAGGTGCTTTAGCGCTTACGGCTAACCTTCAGGATATGTGAGCACACACACACACACGCACGCGCACACACACACACACTCTTGTAATGCTGCCATTATGGGACGTTGCCATTGACCTGTCCGCGTATATACTGTCACATTTGAACTCCACATTACAAATTTACAATTAACCTCTGGACAAATGGAAATCCTTATTTTCTTGTTTATAAACTAATATATCCTTATTTTAGTTTATGCACTATTTGTAAAATCAACTTCCCCACAAGCACGAAGAGTTTTAATTAGAGTTGCACAATACGGACAAAATATCAGTACAACAATTTTACTGCTACATGTTCTGATTGTGAAACTTTTCAATATATTACAGGGCCTGTATTAACAGTTTTCTGGAATTAAAAAGGCTTAAAGAAAAAATGTGTTCCTCTCCCCCATTCACACAGGCTAAGATACAAAAACTAAATAGTTGTTGTGATGTCACAAAACCAACACATTTGAATATATTTCCTGATTCAGCCTACAGCACTTTAGCTCCACCTATTCATGCTTATGAAGAAGGGTTTCAGCCCCCTGCAGTCTTGGGTATGAGCTGCAATACAGGGTGTCCAGTCAGTAAAGAGATCATTTTCATTTATATCAGTCTTAAAAGTAACAAAATCAGCCTGTTCAATTCTATGCCTGGGAAATGATCAGGTGAGAATGAATGAATCATCAAAAATTCATTAAATTCTTCTTTGTTCAAACCCATCAAACATCAAGGGAAAAAAGAAATAGAAGGAGAATCTAGAATACAGGCCAGTTTAAAACAGATTGGCCAATCAGTGCTCTTAATAGCTAAAGATCAGTCAAAATAATTAGACTTTTGTTGGATTACATGAAGACCTCAATCCAGGAACTCACCTGGAGCTGTGATTGGTCACTCTGTCAGATACGCTGTTATTGGTTAGAGGCTAATTTTCATACTGTAGGCTTCTGTGATATCAGTATTGCAGAAACCAATATCGTGATAACGATCGACAGACGATAAATCGTAAAGCCGTAGTTTTATTGTAGACATGTGGCTCCCATACAGACAGAGAGCAACACAGCGTGCACTCGCTCACAGAGCTGGTTCGGAGAGGAGCCACGAGCGTCTCCTTGGCTCAGGCTATTATGAGCTGGGCCGGGAGAAAAGAAGTAGTAAATATTGAGGAGACCATTGTTCCCTCCGCTTCCTCTGCCCTTCTCGCCCGTCCTTGCCACCTCCAGGGAGCACGCGAGGGTCGTGTTAGCAGGCCGAGCGGAAGTTGTATTCATTCCACTGGCTGTGCTGAAGCCTCTCTCAGGTCTAGTTGTTCTGTTCCCCAAGGAGCAGCACAGGAAAAAGTCGGGTCAAGTCCTGCACCACCAGACTAGCACCTTCTACACTCGTTTTGCTAATCATCAGTGATTGACATTTAGAAATTGTTATCAAGACGGTGAGCTGTGAAAGGACAGTGACTCTGCATGTTTTATTTCTGCTTTGTGCTAAGATAAACAATTGTGCCTTAGAAAAGCATTTAAAGCAGCAGTTTTCAACGATTTCAATTCTCCTTTTAACCCAAAAAGTTGCTGATTAGCCAATACTTGAAAAAAATTAGCAAAAATGTCCAGCTCTTTTCTTTTTTCCACACTTTTAACAATTTTATCTAAACAATGCATTTTCATAAACTTTAGAACAATGTAGTTCACTTATTTATTTATTTATTTTTAAATATGTAACTTCAGTTCCGTCCCTCACCAAACACAATTTCCAAAAGTTCTTCTCAAAGTAAAAAAATAACAGCAAAAATTAGATCAGTCTACTAACATCAGTTACAGACTCTAATAAAGGTAGCATGTAGGCCAACATGACATAAAAAACTTTGGCAATTCTACTGTTTTACATAAATGCCATTTATAGTTTGTTAAAAACTTACTAAACCAATAACCACCAAACTACAGCAAGAAAAGTAGGAACCATGACATACTAAATCCATCCCAATAGCAAAGGCAATTTAGCATTTTTCCTTTGGGTAAAGCAGCCGTGGGGTAAACTTTAGCAATGAGGATGCTTACAGGTATAAAAAAATGTAATGATATTTGTGAAATGTCTGTTAATCGCATAATTCAGCCTGAAGACAAACAGCAGAATCTGAAACATCAAGGCCGTGTCACTTTTAAACTAATAACCAAGTTAAAGTGATCAGACGATAAGAGACCATGAGGCTTGGCTTGAGAGCGAGGCCCTGCGCTTTGCGAGAGAATATGATCTCCTCACGTTACACGCTAATGTTCTTTTTACTGTCCCCATATCCTCAATATAATTGCCTCCGCTGTGCACATAAACGTTCATCAACGCCAGCGCGACTGTTGCTTTAGTTGTTGGGCAATGCCTGTTTTTGGAGAGAAAAAAAAAGGGCCCGAAAAATAACACGAGGGCTTTCTCGCCGGTCACCTCCCGAGCCAGCGGAGCCCTGACCTTCTCCCAGAATGCCGCAGAAAACCAGACCTAGGCCTGGGCCAAAAAATATATGTTTTCTTAAAACACAAAAGCCTGTGAAACTGTCTGTTTTTGGGGAGTTTTGACTTCGGCCGAAGTGCCAAGACAAACCTCCGAAGTCTCAAAACCTGCTATTTAAACAAGGGTGAAGGGCCCGTGGTTCACATCCTCCCACAGGTGGCTTCTCCTTTTTTAGGGCCTTTCTCTTTGTTAGTTGAAGGACTGTTAACCCTCTGCTGTGTTTGAAGTTAAAAAATGATAGTCAGATTTATAATACTTTGAGTGCAAACCGGTCAAGAAAACCACCAAGGCTTTTCTGTGTATTGCTGATGAGAGGGAGTTAGAGTAAAAAAAAGTGTGTGTGTCTGTTTCAGTTCACATGCTCTGTCTTATCAGGTCAGGAGAGGAATAAGGTGTGACGGGGCAAGAGCGACAAGTTCCCCTTTCAGAGGTGTGATCATTGGGGGCCCTACCCTGCTGCTGCAGGAACACTTACAGGAGGAACTTAATCAGGCTTTGACACCTTGAGATAGCCGCATTGCAGACGTTAACTGAAACGCCAACTGCATCATCACGCACCTCTTTTGCATGTGCCCTCATCCGTCTCGTGTCAAGAGACTTGAGCAGGCGCTTCTGCGTGGGTTCACAGCTTTTGTTTTTCTGCTGCTCGACAGGACAGTCGAGTGAAATTGATTTTATTTTTATTTTCTTTGGTCCGAAACGCTCTCCTGAAAGCGCTCGCTCATGAGCACACAGTGCCCCTTCAGATTTCTCTGTTTATCAAACAGTCTGCGTTACCAGGGAACACGTTGAGAAAGAGCTCAGCATCTGACCGAGGAACCGTGTCACTTGATTCTGAACTTCCTTCACGCTGCACCGAGGCGAAATGTAATAAAAAGAGAAGTAGGCAGTTAGCAGGGTCATTACGGTCTATTCACTTATTGCTGCTTCGATAGGACATCGCTTCTCTTCAAGCCTTTTCTAAAAACCGTGCTAAGAAAGCAGGTCTTACCAGTATGAGCACAGACTAAAATGATGCTGAAAAGCCAACACAATATCAGTCTTTACTTTTAGGAGAATATGGTTCTATAAAGTGGGAAAATCATCGAATCAGTCCATCAGAATATCAGTATTAAGATTTTACTGCTACAGATTCAGCTTCTTAATAGGCCTGCATCTTCAGTCTATAAAAAATCCTCAGAAACACGGGCAGCTTAGCCAATCAGGGAATTGAATGGTTAAAGCTTGGTCAAAATAACTAGACTTTTATCGAAAAACATAAAGACCTTGATTCATGAGAAGCCCCAGTAACACACCTGGAGCTGTGATTGGTCACTCTTTAACTTTAAATGCACTCGTTACATTTTCAGCATTTAATGGCTCCTTAAATATCTTAAACATTTGTTGACGATCCACACTGGTCATACAACAAATGTATTCGTTAGCAATTGTATTAATGTATTTTTAGGAAATATAAAATTAGTAAAATGCAAACATAGAAAGTCTCAGCTGGTGCTTTTAACTTTTAGTGTAGCACCGACTGAGTGTAACTTAACGTAAGGACTGTATTGTCCAAGCAAGATTTGATCTGTTGGTCCTTTTATCATTAAATACTGCGTTAAAAAAACGACAAAAAGTGACATGCAGTACATTTTTCGGACAGCGCTGACATAACGGGCCGATACCTTTCAGCTTCTTTCATTACTAAAGCTGTAACACACCAGCAAGCTACTCCAGCACATATGAATGGGTTTAATTGTGAATGTATATATAATGTCATGTATTTTCTGACATATATATGGTTCACTCGTGTAAACGCTGGCAGTGGTGAAGCTGTTTCAGCCCGTGCCGCCTGCCTGCTTCTCTGGGGGCTGCGAGGCCTACTTCCAAAAAGCCTGAATTATTTATTGACCTAGGTGGGAGTGCTCTCTGTGAAAAATTTTCGACCCCCTTTTTTTCTCGACAGAAGGAAGTAACATGTTTAATTTCTAATATTTCAGATCAAACCGCCAAACACACCAGCCTCGCCATCTCAGCGCATGATTTAGTAATGACTACGCACACAAATCGAGCGCAACGGTGCAATCGTCCGCCGTCTCACACACACACACACACACACACACACACACACACACACACACACACACATTCATTTACACATATGAACGCACACACACGCTCCATCTTCTCCAACTTGATCTTTGCCAGGTAGCGGAATGTAGCTCTAGGCCCTCTGGCCCACACATCTCCACTGTGCTGTATGGCAGATGTTGCCGGTTGACCTTTGACCTCTAAGAGGCTGACTGCAGGGTAGCCTTTTGTTTCGCGCCTCGCCGCAATACAAGTCGAACCTCGCTGTACGAATCGCAGCCTAGCCCCATTAGCGCATGTCAGTCTTGGGATTACAACTTTCATATTTCTCCTTTTCTTCATCCCAGCAACATATTTAATGGCTTGTATGTGTTTATGCATGTTGGCACGAGGCATGCCCTGACTGCAGGTTCATTGTGTGTGTGTGTGTGTGTGTGTGTGTGTGTGTGTGTTTGTGTGTTTATTTGTTTTTCTCAGGTCTCTATCTCAGTGCCCTTAAGAAATTAAACAAGGCAAAGTGCAAAAGAATCTATTTTGCTTTGCTTGCTTATTTGTATACCAATATCTTTACATTTCTACCAATGTATGCAAACCTCTTTATACACCACCAGTCAAAAGTTCTGGAACACACACTGAGATTTTCTACATATGTGTGTTTACTAAAATCCACTCAGTATTCTTTGCTAATGAAAACATTTGCAGTATGTTCATCATTTGAGTTCCTTCATTAACCAGAAAATGTCATATTTTTATTCATCGCTACTGACTTGCAAAAAGCCACCTAGTATAATTATAATTACGACAGGGTGAACAATCACAGATCCAGGTGTGTTACTGGATATTCTGCTGAATCAAAGTCTTGATGCAATCCAACAATAGTCTAGTTTTTCAATGGGTGGGGCTAAAGTTGGTTTTGTGACATAAAAAAACTGTGGGCCGTTTTTGTAGCTTATTCTCCATGTATGGACTGTATGGATGGGGGGAGTAAATGTACAATTTGACAATATTTAAAAAAAACTTTAAGCCTTTATAATTCCAGAAAAGTGATGATATGGGCCCTTTAACCCCTTGAAAAACATTACAATCAAAATATGTACAAGTAAAATCACAATTTTGATATTTTGTCCATTTTGTGCAGCTCTACTGGGCACAGCACATGGAAATAAAGCTTCATACCAGTCTTACCAAAGGGACATCAGTGTAGATAATGGGCATTTACTTCATATAATATCGTTTATAGACAGTATAATGCTTGTGTACTGAAGTCAATACAATGATATCAGCTAAAGAGCCCATTTGTAATCTCTGTGTAATGAACCTACAGTGTATGTTTTTAACACTACGACATCATGACAATGTTCCTGCGCCACCACACCCAGTGCCTAACGGAAAAGTGCTCATTCTAATTATCAGGAAAAGAAAGAGCAAACACGCACACACACGGAAACACACACACGCACACAGCGCGCTATGAGGAGAGCTCTCTGGTATTGCTTCACCCTCGTACAGGTTCCTCTCTCCCTGTGGAAGAAAGACACTTTTAGCAGTTTTTGCATGTGGCGAGACACCCATGTACTGGTCCACCTATTTGTACACTTCCTGCGGCACTTTTTTGCAGTAGTGAAACTGTCTAAGTCAGCGGGCTGAAGCCAACTGGTCAAACCAGGTTCATCAAGCACCACTGACAGCGAGGCATCCCATCACTCGCTCTGAACACTGATGACTGACTGCCATTGAACGCCATGCTAGACCCTCAAAAGATAAATGGGTCATGGCCCTAAGGCCAGTTGGGCAATAATGAACAAGCTCTTTGACATGCTACAGTGTCCACTATGTGTCCACTTCTACGTACCAAACGAGTGAAGAAACAAAAGTTCAGAGAGCTCTGCATCCAAGGAATGATGCAAAATGTAGATAAAAAGTAAACAGCAGTTGTTTCCAACATTAATTTGACTAAAAACTATAACTTTCACCACAAACGTGTCAGTCAGTGGTCATGAAAACACCCCCCAGCAAGAGCCTCACGATGTTTTCTCAAGATAAAGCAAACTACCAATGCAGACAACTGTCCTGATAAGGGATTTGTTTTGACCAGTGAACCATAAGGTTGTGATAAGGGTCTGTTCGCGCCTAGCCTTGAGTCTGACAATTTAGATAAGTATGCAAGAAAGGGTAACATTTAAGACAACAGTTGCATAATTCTGCACTCATCACATTATTCATTTTGTCTTAGGACTTGAAATTATTATATACTGCACTGTTCCAAAGTCTCAAGCCACACCTCATTTCTTTATATTTTGCTTTGAATCACCTTGTTGGAGCAAAAATACAATTTTCTGTCTGTCAAAATGTCTTATCTTTGGCATACTGTGTAGACATTGAGCAAATGTTTGAGCAAATGTTTTACTGTGACAGGCTGCAAAGTGGATAAAGAGACAAGGAGTCTATATAAAGGAGTTTCAAACACTCAGCATTCAGCACCACCAGTATACTGATCACCGCCTGATCATCTGCTCTTGTTTCTTCACTGGTTCAGGCTTTATGTTTGATGTGCTTCGTTATGTTTAAATTATTCATATGTAGTTCACTTTGTGGCTCAACAAACAAAAAAAAAACATCTGAAACCTCTTTTAGGTTCAGGGACTGTTCTGAAAATGACAGCCTTTGGATAACTATTCCTCAAGGCTATATTTTAATATAATAAAAGAAAGTCTCTTTGAAAACAAAATATGAAGAAATGAGGGGTGGCTCAGTATATTGCTATCAAAACTGTCATTCAATTTTGCGCATCAAGATTATCATTAATCTCAAGTGCCCACTATTTGCTCGGGGCTTTACTGTGCCTGGAGCTTTGCGTGAGGATACAAAGTTCTGCACAGTGGCCAAGGAATTAGTGCATCCCTGACAGACCCGGGATGGTCACCCAAGACTAGCATTAAGAGGTAGGGAACCAAGGCAAAAAGGTACCACGGTCTGTCAGTACAAATCAATTTACACATCATGGGATGGCAAACCATGCTCCCCGGCGCTACCTTCAGAGTGACAGATGTATGTCTCCTACATGTGACCTGAGAAAACGACCCTTGAAAACCACCTGCCCCCGGGGCACGGTGTGGGTAATTTGTCCCCTCCATCCAATTCTCCATCGTGGATAGCAACGGTTGTCTGAAGTAAGCGGAACTGACAGGCGTTCGCTCCCCAGGGCAAAACTTTCCAGTCAAGTGAAGCTGCATGCTGGAGGTAGAGGGAAAAAAATCAAATAAATGACTCCTGAGTAGTCATTTGGTCTTCATTACCCCTCCCTAATGGAAGCAAAAAAACCAAGGCCTTGCTTGTTCTCCTTCGCTTTGCCACTGACTCTTCCTCTCCACACCCACACACATTTAATAGGCCTCTTAAAGTCTGTTACTTTATTGGCAAGCCATATTATGCAAGAGGCATGACAATTGTAAATCACGTACCTTCTCTCTGGAGAAAAGCCTCCATAGATCTATGCTCCAATACAAGTTTTACAAGTAATTATGACTATAAGTAAATATTCAGAAAAAGGCCAGAGGCTGACGAGCCAACCAGGAACCAAAATGGACTTTTGATAACAGTGTGAGACGACTTACTCCTGTTAAGGAACCAAAAATTGCTTTGCTGAAATTTAAATTAGTTAATAAATCCCATGACAGCCCTTAATCTGGAGACCTTGGATTAAAATAAGCTTAATGATGTAATGATGGGGGGGTGAAGAGTGTTGCAGGAATATTTTTGATGTCTTTGGATAAACGGTTCCTCAAATATGGTAAGGATTCCCCTCTGACAGGTGGGATTTTGAGAGGAATCACATGCCATTCTCTCAATGACCCTCCCACCTAATCGCAGTCAGTAGTGTAAACCGCTCCAGAGAACAATACCAATATTCTTAACTGCTATATCCAATCAGCAAAGTGCATAAAGAAAAGTCAGTAAGGAATCCTGTTTTCTTGTCCATGAGAGACCAATGAGAGATTGCATCTGCCAAAAACTGACAACTAGTTATCCCCCGCTTCACCCCCTGGTATAGCAAGCAGCAGCTGGATGGAGCGAACAAAAATGAGCATGATTTCGTCATAGGTGTGGAATGTGACAGCTCACGCTCGTAGCATTTTCCGCAAGCTTCACCGTTTGACTCAACAAAAAGCCATAAACTTTTCCTGTCAGTGAGGTGTGTTCTGGAGTGCAGCAGGTCCCAGTGGAGGGGAAGAGCCATTCTAGCGAGTTTTTCACACTCGTATTTTATTTCCTTATAGTGTTTGGACTCAGGCCTACAACATCCAGGTGGAGATGATTTCAAGCGCGAGCGCCAAAAATCTGCTAATGCAGCCAGGGACCGACAAGAGTAACCAAGCAAGTTCACCTCCTGGCTCCAGGCTTCCATTCTGCCTCCAACTTTATAAACAATTTCCCCCCTCTTTGGATCATGTGGTACATTCCTTTTCTCCATTTAGACAATAGAAGGAGACACGAGGTTCTCAAGAAAACAGTCACCAAAAGCAAATGTGGTGTGCTCATCCAAATCATTACCTGTAAACACAGTAAAACAAAACAAATCGACCACAACAGCATCAGCGAAGACATTAACAGTCATAGCGGCCTTTCTGATGAACCCCACTGAAACTCACTTTGTCACTTCCTGTTGATCATATGACAGCTAAAAAAGAGAAGAAGTCCATTTTGCTGAAGACTCGGGCACCTTGTAAATGTCAAATGTTCTCAGAAATTCTTAATCATATATTTAAGGCTATATTTAGGATGGAGGAATTATTATGCAAAACGTACATTTGCATGTAGCCGAAGTTCCTAAGTTCCCTTATACTCACAATAAGGAGAAGCACCATCTAAATCACAAAACAGAAAGAAAACCAGAAGTTTACCAGAAGTGGAGAATTTAAAAATTGGATAAATTATATATTTAGAAGAGGAAGCTGGATCTAAAAAGAAGAAGCAAGAAAAGAAATGCTGCGTTTTCAAGACGGCGCCGCTTTCACTCTGAGAACAAAGTGGAAATTGCATATTGTTCCCCAGTGGTGGCTATCTACCTGGCTATTAGAAGGGGCTTCAAATTGCCTGAGTCCAGCCAAGAGAAGGCCATTCGTAGGAAAGGAGGGCCAGTCGGGGCTTCCTTTAACACAGCAGGCTCTAGTAATAAATGCTCAGCCTTTTGTTCCCTGCACAGTTGGCAGGAGGCAGGCCAACAATACAGCAGCTTATAATGCCTATCCCAAGGGATGCTAGAGACTAGCATGATGATGTTGCATTAGAAAGATAGGGGTCATGAACTACTTTTTTACATGGCTATCCAAAGCAACTGTTTCTTTCTTGCCCTCTGACGGAGCACCTTTTCACTGTGAAGAGTGTGCTAACACCTTGTATGTGCTCACTACAGGCGAAGATTATCCTCGTTGGGGACTGCATTCTTAAAATGAGTCTTATTTTTAGGGCTGCCTGAGTGACAGCTATCTTGGGACTGCAACAGAGAGAGGCTAGAAGATCAAAAGGGGCACAGCTGTTTGAACCTCAGCCTGTCCCACAACCCTGGCGATCACCCGCCGACAAGGCCTTAATTTGCTGATACAATCTAACCACTGACTCCAGTTCCCTGCTGTAGCAGGAGGCTTAAGGGCTGTAGGCAGGGCAGATGCCGAAATGGGATTGAAATTAGGCTCAAACTTAAGTCTAGACCTCATCCCTTCTCAGCCAGAAATGATCACCAATGATGGGTTCTAGGTCTCGAGGTACCTCTTGGAGCTCTTGTGCTATTCCTGAGTCCTTGTGTCTCGGTTGGGGGGAGGGGTTTAAGATAAGCAACCAGACTCAGGTGTTGTTACAGCTGTAGGACCCCCTTCCGCACCTCCACCGCTACCAGTAAAAGAATTGTGTGGGCAGACTATGGATAGGAGCATTAGGAAGTGACCCTTTGATTAGATCCAGATGTCAGCAAAAAAAAGAAGAAAACAAAAGAAGTCTAACTGTGACACCTACAGAAGGTGGGACTGAAATGTCAACCCTCCATGGTCTGTTCCTGAGTCATGCTGTACTCCCCCTCTCTTCACCCCAAATTCCCTCTAAGTCCTCTCTCAGGAAGGTGGGAGAACATTACAAGAGGGTCTGTTTAGGTTGGAGCATGAGGAAAAGGTGGAGAAATACATACAGGAGCGAAGCAGATCACATGCTCCACCGTTTCTCACCTTTCAGAGATGCCTGCCGCCTGCATGGCCAGTGAGGTCAGCAGGGAAATAAACATTTTGAAAATGGAAACCGGCTGATCACCAAGCTCCTGTATACACACACACACACACACACCCTGTAAGCGCGAACGCTGCAGACTGGGACTCACGCCACATCTGTGCCTTTTAAATCCTCAAAGCCCAAGATGCTGGCATGCCCACTCAAGGTGCACTCTAAAGCAAGTCCGTGAGGACCCTTCTCCCTCGCTCTCCTCCCTTCACTCTTTTTCACCCTCTGTCATTCCTCAGTCTATTAGACTGCGGGCTCCAATTAGCAATTAGCTGGCGCTATTGTTGGGAAACAATTCCTCACTTAAAACGGGACTCCTTGAAGCACTAGTGGCCTTTTGGGGTCTGAAAAGCCCCATTTGTCCAGGAGAGCCTTAATAGAACAACCAAAACAGAGATCTGTGTGAGAAGTGCATTTCTTTTTTTTCTTTTGGATGACAGAAATGAGGTGTTGCTGAGAGGCAATAGCCATTTTCATCTCTGAGTGTTCTTCGAATGCATTCGTCCCACCACTGTGGTACACGTGCACACACACATACACTCACACACACACATACAGTCACAGTTTTGCACTCTATACACCAAGTTAACCAACAAGTGTTTGTTTCACTTCAACTCAAGCAGTTTTATCAGCTCATCGCACATCTTTTAAAATAGCAAACCATGTCAGCTTCTGTGGCAAAGGTGTGGAACTGTCAGGCTCACAATGAAGCGTCCTTTTTACAGTGTTCACGGACAATCTGCTTTGAATGAAAGCACTATCCTGCAACAGATCAATTGGGACAAATCCGCACTTACAAAGCGCTTTCTCAGATCGACAAGGGAAATTAAAATACCCCCTTCATTTACATTAAAAGGAAGAGCTAAAAAAAAAAGTGGTGCGTGAAGGCAAAGGTGTAACGAATCACAACCAATCCGTGAATCTTGGCATAGCTTTGTGTTTATTTTCCTCCCCGGCTCTTCGATTCTGGGTTACACTTTGCCAGTCATTAGCAGCTTCCTGAGAGATCGCTTCTTTTTGGTTCTGTTTCCTAGTCAGAATCCCACCCGCCCCTTCACAAATCTCCACAGGGGAATTCATTCCCATACATTTATCTGCAGAGATGCATTTCTCAGCCAGGCAAAAACAGAGAAAGAGAGAGAGAGTGAGAGAGAGAGAAAGGAATATCCTAGAATTTCGCAGGAATAATACAGGCCCACCCACACGACGGAGGCTTGAAGCTGTGTTCCACATTAAAAGACAGATTTTGCACAGTTGGGGAAAGGGATTTATCCATTTCCCCAGGTGCAAAGAGATACTGTTGCCTCGCTTGAAGGGGGCCCGCAAACAGCATGCGGCTTTTATTAGAATTGTTAAATATTAATCGTTTCGCTGGTTGCGAGATTTATTTTCAAGCAACCCTGTTGCACTGGTGGACAGCCCACGCTACCTGCGAAGCTGCATGAATCCGAAGACCGAAACAGTTTTGCAGTTCATGATCTTATCATGTGAAGAACGGAGGGCTATTCACATGCAGCAAAAAAAACAACCAAAAAAAAAAAACGTCAAAGACGTCTGAAACACAGAAGTGCAGTAAGTATAGCAAGTCCACACTCTACTGTCACTTTGGCATGTGACAAGTACTGTGGACTGGTAGGTGTGAGGTGGCTAATAATAGCATTCACAGCAACTGAAGTATATGGAGCACTTTCTGCATACACAGAGGAACTCCCCTCAGTTTAAAGCCTTATTACAAAGTCAAAAATTTGCTTGCAAAAAGTCTTTTGTGCAATTGGCTTGTTTCCTCAAAAAAAACAGAAGGTCCCTACTGGGAATTTCTGAATGGGATTGTTAATTTTACATAAGTATGCAGTAAATTATAGAGCCATTCTTACCTGCATTATTGGAAGGTTGAAAGTGATGGTCATCAGCACCAAGAAAAAAAAGAGATGGGGATACAATTAGTCAGTGTTAATTTAATGCAAAGCGACCTGCATGTGTCTTACTCATTTATTTACACACTGAAATTATTATTATGAATATATTGGTCTGTCAAATAATTGTATAGGTTTTTTTTGTAAAAAAAAAATTACTAATTCATTTCAATCGGATGAAAATTAAAATGTACATATTTTCACTGTAACTAGAACAGCGAAATTAATTTCACATATATTGACCTTAAAAAGACAGGTTTGGCTAAAACAAGGCATAATAAGTTGCTTGAGACACACAAAAAGACACATAAGTGCGTGTGTGTGTGTGTGTGTGTGTGTGTGTGTGTGTGTGTGTGTGTGTGTGTGTGTGTGTGTGTGTGTGTG
>JBBPDE010000002.1:3406619-3418890 GCA_037974605.1 Nannopetersius ansorgii
TGTGTGTGTGTGTGTGTGTGTGTGTGTGTGTGTGTGTGTGTGTGTGTGTGTGTGTGTGTGTGTGTGTGTCTGTGTTTCTGAGTATGGCATGTAATTGGATTACAGTAGAGGGTGAATGAAAGACTCACCTAGGAGTGTATTGGTGTGGATTTTGGTGCTGAGACCATGACCCGGTTTATTCTCTGAGCCCTAAAGAACAGAGTAGCACTCACTCTTGGCCTTTTGTGTGTGTCATTGTGTGAAACTCATAGTGGGAACTCAAACAGTTCTCATGTTAGACATTCACTTTCTTTGGGGGCACTTACCCAGTACCTTGTTGCTCTAACAGAGATACATTCATTACACCAGCCACTACTGCTATCAAATTTTAAAGGGCCTGTATCATGGAAATCTGGATTTTTATTATTTTATAATGTGTAAACACTGTTAACATTTCAAAACTCTTTTTTTGTATTTATTATTAGCACATAGCATATAGCCATCTATTAAGCCCACAGTAGTGTAGTAGTGTAGTGTTGAAGATACTGTATAAAGAGTCATGTATGGGATCCAACACAGTGCAGCCAACAATACAGCCAGCCATTTATATGTCATCTTAAAGGAACAGTAACAAAAAACTGATGCTTAATTTTTTGAGATAAAGAGAGGCCTGGAAATCACTGTGAAATTATGTATATTTTGAGGCATAAAAAATAAAATGCTAAAATTCCCTTTAAAATGATGTTTCATTAATGTTCTTTGCTCTTTCCTTTCTATTTTTCCTCCCTGCCCACTCCCTTGGCGGCATGGTTTCACATAAAAAGACTCAAATCCAAATCTCACTTTCACATCTGGCAGATGTTTCCAGACTTTCAAAAATATGATATATTTCTAATAAATGATATTTTGATTATAATACCTGGTAAACAGTGTTTATTTAGTGTAGTGGATAACATTGCTGCCTTCCAAGCAGTAAAATAGGCTTCATGTCACACACACCGGGTCACATGACATCAATAGGCACCGGAGATGACTCACGTAGTGTATATAAACAGGAAATAATGTCAGTATACTCACACAGACATTGAAGTCGCCTGCTTCATGCCCGCGTGTCTCATCTTCTACTCCAAACCTCCAACTCCACGGTACCATGAGTACTCTGACTCTCCGAGTTGTTTATATACTTCCAGTGTGTGTTCAGAACGTGAGTTCAATTTGGTGTGGACTCTAACTCCATTAGGGAGCGTTCTGAGACTAAATGCGTGGTTTACTGTCACACACACTGGATCACGTGACGTCTCAAGGTCAAGGAGATGACGTCACGTCTAGTATATAAACTGGAAGGAATTGTATCATTTTCACACAGACATTGAAGTTGCCAACTTAATGCCCGCGTGTCGTCTCATCTACAGAACTCCAACTAATCTCCGGTACCGTGAGTACTCTGACTCTCTGAGTTATTTATATACTACCTGTGTGTGTTCAGAGCGCGAGTTCAACTTGGTGTGGTAACTCCATTAGGGAGCGTTCTGAGATCAAACGTGTAGCTTACCTCCTCTCTCATGTCCTATCACGTCTGAGTTCTTCCACCACGCAACATAGTGGGCACAGTACACTCATAATTCTGCCTTCCAGCGTGAGATTTACCAACTCTCTCGTGTCTATCATGTCCGAGTCCTTCCACCACACAACACAGTGGGCACAGTTCACTTATAATTCTGCCTTCCACCGTGACACTTCAGTGGACGACATACCAGTCTACTCAACCTATTTAGAGGAGCACACCCAGCATGTCAGAACAGTTTTAAAGAGGTTGCTGGCCCATCAACTGTTCTGTAAATTGGAAAAATGTGGATTCCACCAGCACTCCACTACCTTCCTTGGTTTCGTCGTCACTTCCCAGGGGGTAGCCATGGATCCCCAGAAGCTGGAGGCTGTGTGGCCATGGCCCCTACCCACATCGCTTAAACAGCTGCAACGTTTTCTGGGGTTCGCCAACTTCTACCGGCGATTTATGCAGTGCTTCAGTTCAGTTGCGACGCCTCTTACTGCTCTCACCAAACTGAAGACTGGACCTTTCCACTTCACCACCGAAGCCACGTCAGCCTTTCATCATCTCTGTCGTCTTTTCACACAAGCACCAGTTCTCATTCATTGGGGTCAAGAGCGACCATTCGTTGTCGAGGTGGACGCCTCCGATGTGGGCGTAGGAGCTGTCATCTCACAGCAAGGTCCAGATAGGGAACAACACCCATGTCGTTTCTTCTTAAGGAAATTCAATCCCACGCAACAGCAGTAAGGGGTGGAGGACCGTGAGCTGCTTGCCATCAAGTGGGCCCTGGAGGAATGGCGTCATTGGCTCCAGGGCAGCAGTGACCCATTCACTGTCTGGACAGACCATCAAAACCTCACCACTATATGCCAAGCCAATATTTACAACCCCAGGCAGTCACGGTGGGCACTGTTCTTTGAACAATTCAGTTTCAAAATCTCGTACCACCCGGGTTCCAAGAACATCAAGGCCAACGCCCTCTCACGCCAGGTCCAGGCTGAGAGCACCCAGGTGGACCCACGCCTGTCCTGCCTCCAGACGTCATCGTCGCTCCTCTCCGGTGGGGGTTGGAAGAGAGGGTCTGCCAGGAACAGGCCTTGTAGGCTCCTCCTCCCGAGACTCCGACCGGAAAGATGTTCGTGCCATCCACTGTACGCCAGGAGGCACTTTTATGGGCACACTCTTCTGCCATAGCAAGACATCCGGGAGTACTAAGAACCTTAACCCACCTGAAAGAAGCCTTCTGGTGGCTGTTGATGGAGAAGGACGTGCAAGGTTTCATTCAAGCCTGCCGCACGTGTGCACGTGCGAAGACATCCAATACTGCTGCAGTGGGTGACCTGCAGCCTTTGCCCGTACCCAGACGTCCCTGGTCGCACATAGGACTGGATTTCGTCATGGGACAGCCAGAGTCTCGTTGTAAAAACACCATACTCACCATCATTGACAAGTTCTCCAAGACTGTCCACCTGGTGGCCCTAGCCGGACTCCCCACTGCCAAGGAAACCGCGGAGATTCTAATTGAGCATATAGTCCATTTGCATGGGTTCCCCAAGGACATCGTCTCGGACAGAGGGCCCAAGTTCACGGCGCAGATCTGGAAGGCCTTCTGCCATCTGATCGAAGTCACCACTAGTCTGTCCTCCGACTACCACCCTCAGACTAACGGTCAGACTGAGCGGACCAACCAACAACTGGAGCACTTCCTTTGCTGCTTCGTGGCTGATCGCCAGCACTCCTGGGTGGATTACCTAGTGTGGGCTGAGCTCTCCCATAACATGCTCAAGTCCTCTGCCACTGGGCTCAGCCCATTTGAAGTATGTAACGGATACCAACCTCCGGTTGATGTGCCATCCGCCCAACAGTTGGTCCGCAGGTGCCGCCGACTATGGACGCAGGCTCGGAATGCCATCAACCGGACCAACCGCAGCTACATCGCACAGCATCGGTGGCGGCACCCTCCGGGATGGTTGTTCCATGTAGGTGACCAGGTTTACTTGTCTAATCGCCACATCAACCTCCACACAGAATCCAAGAAACTGTCACCCAGGTTCTCCAGCCCATTCAAGATAACCCACCGGATCAATCCGGTCACCTATAGGCTCCAGCTGCCTGCCTCTCTCCGTATCCACACTGTGTTCCACATTTCACAACTTAAACCCGTTTTTTCTCTCCTCTGTCTCCCCAGGATCCTGCTCCTCCTCCGCCTCGGATCATTGACGGTGGTCCTGCGTATACTGTCCGGCGGATCCTTGACTCGCGACGGCGTGGCCGTGGCACCCAGTACCTCGTGGACTGGGAGGGCTACGGTCTGGAGGAACAGTCTTGGGTTCCCGGTCGGCACATCCTTGATGACACCCTTATCCAGGACTACCGTCGACGGGTGTCCTCCCAACCTGGACCGTCGGGAGTCAGTCCTAGAGAGGGGGGGGGGGTACTGTCACACACATCGGGTTACGTACGTCAATAGGCACCGGAGATGACTCACGTAGAGTATATAAACAGGAAATAAGGTCAGTATACTCACACAGACATTGAAGTTGCTTGCTTCATGCCCGCGTGTCTCATCTTCTACTCCACTCCACGGTACCATGAGTACTCTGGCTCTCCGAGTCATTTATATACTTCCAGTGTGTGTTCAGAACGCAAGTTCAACTTAGTGTGGACTCTAACTCCATTAGGGAGCGTTCTGAGACTAAACGCGTGGTTTACCAACTCTCTCATGTCTATCACGTTCGAGTCTTTCCACCACGCAACACAGTGGGCACAGTTCACTCATAATTCTGCCTTCCACCGTGACATTTCAGCCCCTAACTAGGGCAACACACAACTCATTCCGTCATATTTTCTTACCTGTGAAACATGCTGCTACTCGAATATGTTCTTTCCAACTCAGATCCAAATGATGATCCATGTCTTTACTGTATATGTATAGTTTATTAATATAGCTTACTCATTTGCACATACCATAGATTCATAGATATACTGTCTGATTGCACTGTTTGTCTTGCACAATGTTTTATCTTGTCTGTCTATATTATTTCCAAATTTCTAAATTTGTACATATACTGCAGATCCAGAGCTCTCTGCATTTCGTTTCCCTGTATACTTGTAGGTTATGTTGGAGCTAAACACTTCAGGAAAGTCTATCTCCCGGGGGATAGATGACCACTGTTATATGGCACTTTTCCACTGGCACAAGGAACCATACTGTGAAAAAATTATTTTTCTTTTCAAATTAAGTGACCCATACCTGATGCGTACCCGAGATGCTCAACGGCAGCCGAGCTGGCTGCATCACTGATTAGTCTTGTCATGAAAACTACCATGGAAATACAAATTAGCAACTGGTAAGTCAACAAAGTACAGGCACTGCTACCAGTTTGGACAAATGTATCTTTAGCAAATTTATCTTGACCAAAGTACAACTCCATCGGTTTCTGTTGCGAAAGACTTTATTAAGAAACACTGTCACCAGGCTGAGATACACTGGGCACACTTGCATGCTGCAACGTGTGTGCCATCCCAATACAGTTTAGGTTCCTTTATACTGATGGAAAAGTGCCTGTTGACACTAGTGTATAATGCCACTGCAGTATTCCAGAAAATGTATGCTTTTTTGTGGGACCCTTGATAAATATACATGGTGTAATATAGGCTGGTGGTGCACATCAACAAATTGAAGTCAAAAGCACTGAGCAATAACTACCATTGATTTGTCCCACAAGAAAACATTGCCAATGACAGAAGGAACCAGAGAGTACTGTTTTTGGAGGATGTCTGTTTGGGTTGTGACATTGAAACAGCTCTCAAGATATTCATTAGTGTCCATTCATGAAGCTTGGTAACAATCCATTGTCCCATTGTTCCAACTGCATCCTAATGTCAACTTAGTTATCAAGAGCACAGCAGAAATAATATCTAGGCTCAGTCACTGGAGAATGAAACCTGATGTTTAACCAGCATTGGCTACTGAAAATATGATTGAGGTTTTAAGCCGTTGGAAAGGAAAAGAAAATTCAAGATCCTCTTTGTCCAGTCCATTTTTCTCTGACATAATGACCATTTTGACCACTTTTCATTTCATTTTTCATTTTTTTCTTCTTAAATTCAGCTCCTGAGTAAGAGCCTTCCTTTAATCTCAGCTCAATCCCAGTTTAAGATCTTAAAATGCCCTGCTTTTTTCTTACTGCTCTGATCTTTATTTATCTCTCAAATCAGATCTTCAGATAAACCATGAGTTCCAAAAGAAAATTTGGTCTGATAAATGAACTGAAATGGGACCAAAGTCAAACAGTTTCTCAAAAGGTTGTAAAGACCCTTACGGATGTTAAAGAGAAGAAAACTGAGAGACCACAGAAGAGTTATTTTTGATAAAGAAAAGACTGACGTGGGAAGCAAAAACTCTGTTATACAATTGTTTTAAGTCAGTGTCAAGACTTAAATCTAACACCTTCTCAAAAAATAAATAATTATAAATGATAGAAAGAAGACCAGACTGTGGTTTTGTTATCAGAGAACCTGTGAAGGTGCTTACAATGTTAAGACAGCTAAATAAACTGTATAGTCAGCCTTTATTAATGTCTAATGAAGGCTTATACAAGTTGTCATGAAGAACTTGTAGGAGCCATGTAGCTTAATGAACAAAAAACTGTGTGCATGTGTTTTGGTGATATCGCAGTCATTGTGCGAGTGGCTAACTTGGCGAAAGGCAAGGTCGTGACCATGAAGTCAACACTGGGTGGGACAACAGCTCCCCTCCAAAACAAGGAAAACGCTTTTCCTGCCATTCTAAAATATTTTTCAATTTACTAGTCCCAGCATAGGAAAAACAAGTCTCTCATTAACATGTAACCCCTAATATACGCACAAACACAGACCACATTACCATATGTGAAAGATAGCTGAGGACTTTTGAGCAACATTGCAAGACTGTAACTATTCATAACAGCTCTGAGATATAGTCAGTGATATAGTCTGAGTAACTGCTTTTAATTTTTACACTATTTAACACATTTTCAAATAATGTAAGAGAGACAGTACAGTGTTTTATATCGATTATACTCATAGCAAAGGATTTGTTTCTGCTGATGTTCAACAAAGCGTGGACAAACCTCACGCTTTGTTGGGTTCCACCATGATTTTAGTGTTCTTTTCTGTTTTGTGGTCCTGGAGGAACGATGTTTCATTTTTACTATATACTGTGTGTATATGCAAAAATAATAAATAACACCGACTTGACCTGACAAGAACTGGCAGTCTGTTAAGTTTATTTGAGATCATGATTATGATTATGATTACTTTCACTAATTTCATGGGCGGCAGTGCATCATCGCAATTTCTTTATTTATACATGGCGATTTATTTATTTATTTATTTATATTTTTTATATTATTAGACAGGGCACATCTGAATATTGGATTGGACGTGTCCCCCAGTACATCTTGTAATTATGGCCTTGGTGAAAGGGCTGAAAGCTATGCTGAGCTAAGCTAGGCTAAGATGGCTGGAAGAGGAATAGAAGGAACATGCTGTGCTTTCGGTGTCTCACCTAGTCAAGTGGCTCATGCAGTAAACTGTGCTTCGAACAATGTTGCAAGATGTGTGGTCATGCAACAAACGTGTGCATGTTTGTGTGTGTGTGTGTGTGTGTGTGTGTGTGTGTGTGTGTGTGTGTGCAAGAACTCACATGGTTGCAGTGTGGTCAACCTTTCCCCAGGTCCTTGATGACTCGCTCTCTCACTTCTCCTTTCCAATAACTTACTGATTTACATTGACTTCGTTTCAGTGTGGCAGCCAAGTGTCTTTTCGTGGGAGTTACTGCATCATTTTTCTTTTAAACGATCACTACCTACAAGCCCTTGACTGACATCTACCAACACCCAGAACATTTTACTGACTCTTCTCTAGAGTGATGCACATGGCTTCTTTATAGTCCATAAAAACACATCCCTCACACCAGTAAACCCAGACTTAAAATTAAGAGCTGCTAGTAAACCAAGCTTCTACCAGAGATGGAGTATGTTCTCCTCCAGGAGCCTCTTAGATCACTCAGAAAGGAACGTCCAGGACCTTCTCAGATCACACAAAAGACATGGAAGAGTTTTGCAGTTCTGAAGCTATGGGAAACTCCCTCCACCTGGGTGGAGTCGGGCTGTTCTCTAAGAAAGTGAGCTGTGATTGGTCAGAAGAAGCTGGACCAATTTTGGCTTTGTTGGTGAGTGTTAGAGTTTTCAATCTAACGGAGAACCCCAAGAACCCAGTGGTCTACAGTAGTGGATTTGTGTGAGAACTGAAGACTAGATGTTCTGGATCATCTGCAGGAGTTACAGTTACCCATTCTTGAGATGGGTGACAAGATGACAAGTGATTGGATGAGTGTCCGAGAGACATCATTAGACAAATTGCCTGATGTTATAAAAAGGGCCCACATAAGTTCCTAAGATGGCTTATGTGAGGCAAAAATGAGGGATCCTCATGTAAGATGAAATCAAAATTTCATGCTTCTGGTCTGGAAGGGATGACAGCATTACCAAAATGGAATCGAAATGGAACTATTGTCCCATTAATTGTATTGATAAGATGAATGGAAGACAAATTGAGGGAAATTGACCGTTTTCAAGTGACAACTTTCATTCAAGTTGTCAACAACTTCGGCAACTTTCTACATCCATGAAATGCAAGACTTTCGCCTACTCTGTAGGTTAGGGCAATTCCAGGTTTGGAGTCTCATTGCTAAGGACAAAAATCAATGGAATTGAGTCCATAATGCTCTCACAGCCAAAACAAGGACATCTGGCTACAGTGTTTACTGAAGGAGATTAAAATGACAGTAAAATTATCCAACACAGAAAGATCTTGTTTTCAATGTGAGAGATTTGTTTCATTTATGCTTTGTGCTCCTCATGGTTGATGTTGCAAGGCAGTCCTGCTGAGTTAAAACAAAACTCCCTTACTTAATATTACATGCTTGTCATAACTGTGTAATAACACTGTTTCAAACAATCATATAACTACGAGTGTTACAGTTGGACTGCAGTTATTACACATGAAATAAAAATTGATAATCATTTAACAATGAATACATCTCTGCAGTGTTATGACAGTTATTACAGACACTTATTATAAAGTAGGGCAAAAAAAATGATCACCAGCTGGGCGGTGGTGGGGGTTCATTTTTTATACTACCTGGATTTGCCCCATTATATGCTGCAAGGGGTCAAAAGCAAGCCTGACCTGACTTGGCTAGTCAGCCCTAAATCCCCAAAACATACATACACACCTATACACACACACACACAAACACATAATACGATTGCCCCTCCTTCTGTAGCCTACATGCATGATCTAATCCTACTTCAGCGGCTGTCAACATAAACACATTGCTAATCTGAGTCTATCTATCGACATAATACAGGCATAAGTGGAAAAGAGAAGGAACAACAGACAGTGGGGGATGGTGGGGATGGACAGTGTTAGATCTATACCCTAATCCTGGGGAGGATGGGGTGGTGGTGGGGGGCACAGCTTAATTCCAAGGCCTTGGAAATTCAACACTGTTTTGGGGAGGGGAAGTCGAGACATGGTTTCACCCAAAATTGAATGAATGATATTCAGGGGCATATGGTTGCTCTATCGGCTTACAACATACAGGAGGATTTTCGCTTGTGGATGAGGATCCATGGATGTGATTACACTCGTGTCTTGGGAAAGATTTGGTTTCGGGGGGCAATTGATGGTGTACTGGCTTATTGTCATGTATGTAACAACGTGTATAAACTGTTATAAACTGTTGTAACATGTATTATTAGGAAATATCAGCAAATACTTTCTTGTTCTTACACTTCTTTGGGAAAGCACTGGGGTTCTGAGGCCCACATTGTCTGAAATGTTCGTTCTGTGGATGCTAAAACAGCCACTAGGGCACAATATCTTATATTTATATCTTCATTCTCAGAGACGACTATTTAACCCTGTCCAGTGTTCATGGATTGCTCTCACCAACCTGCCGACTGCATTGACCTCAGCCAGGACCTTTGTGAGCTTCTCTGTGATGAAGAAGTAGCTAAAGTGGGATCTGCAGGGAACCTGGGAAAAAAACTATGACTGCTCTCATATTAGATTATCCTTGCTTTGGGAGCAGTCATTCGTATTTCTTCATGCATTCTTCAGCAATTCTGGTTTGTTTATTAATTAATGTATGCATTTACTGATTTCCACTGTTTATGATTATTTATTTCTACTTCATTTATTCATTTATTCATTTAGAATTGGTGCTGTATGTTGGTGCTATCAGAACTAAAGCTTGTATCTTCATTTATTTTTATTAGTTTCTTTGCAGAAGTAAAAACAATGACATAATAAAATTGCATTAATTTACAAATTTTTGCAGTCTTTGTTTCAAAAGAGGAAATAGTTTTACTTTTAATGTAATTTGATTTTATTTCTGACCATTCACTGGATAGTGCTGATTATGGCGCTTCTTTATCCTTTTCTTTCCACAGGCCAACATACAATTCTACCCTCTTTATGTTTGTTTAACATAAAGATCCTTCCATAGTGTGTAAATCTCACATGTGGATAGACAACAGATATCTTAAGTTATATCACAGTACTTGAAAGTGGATAGTGGTAGGGGTTTGTGTGATTTCTTTGAATGGGGGTATGGTACACCCTTGCAAACCCTCTCCTTCAAATCTGGCCATAGTTGTAGCTTATCAAAACCAGGCAGATTTGAACCATCATTCCAAGATTTCAACATTTCAAAATTAGCATCAGTATATGACAAACAATACAAATCTTATCTTCCCAAACAGTATGACCTTTCTCCCACATATAAAACAATTTGAAATGAATAACAAACTCAAAAATGTAATTTTGGATTGGAGTAACAAAACTCTGATTATTGGTACTGAGGTAACAAGAGTCTCATGACATTTAATGAAATGTTTCCTACTGTTCTCTAACGCTGATGAATGTGTTTGTAGGCAAGGGATGAATAGGTCAAGTGAGTACTTTCAGATGCATTGTCTCCTGTGCCATGTTTTTACTCATAAGACCCTCCATTTGGACCCCAATTGACATCCAGATGCAAGACTCCCCACTGTGTGGGGGTTGGCAGTGGGGGGTTACTGCTCCTATCCTAAGCTTAATGAGTGGTTTTACACATTCATGCTCCACTCTGATTAGAGTAAGTCCTCCTATCCCTCGCCATCCATCTCCCTCTAACTCCCTCTAATACATCTTTAGATTAAGGTAGACCAAATGTCACCAATCGCAGATTACTGTACCTAGCCAGCTATTAACATTTATAGTCCGGCTCGGGATTAGTGTACCTAACCGGCTATTAGTGTCTGCAGGCTGGCTGGGGCCTCGGCCGCTAATGCTAGTGGCATGAGCGATCTGACCGGGCCCTGAAACCCAAACTCCAGCACCTGTTCGAGTGTCTGGGGTGTTTGCTGTGCTCTCACACACCTGTTACCACCCCATCATGGAGCGATCCGCGCCAGGTGTTGACATTCTGATGCTCTCACACACACAGTGCATTATCAGAGCCCCATGACAGGATGCTCGTAAGCCCTGGCTGTAAATCCTCGCCACAGTACACCTCGGCTTGTTTTCGGGATGGAGGAACGCCAAGCCAGACGTGTGCGGACTCTGCCAAATGCAGAAAAAAGAAATGTATGAAAAACGTATTCCATTTATACCTTGGACTGTATTGAAAACAAATCAATATATTTCATTTTTTATAGGCCTTCTTTTAAGGATTGCATAGAGATCCAACTATAGTGATGGCTGTCATGCTGCATAGCTGTGGAAACCGCTCTCATACTCTTTCATAAAAATGGTCCTAGCTTGCTGTTGCCTTCTGGCTTTTTCTGCACAAAGAACAAGACCTTCAAGGTTCTTCGAGGTCTTTGTTGGAAGCTTTGTTAAGCAGCTTAAAAGAGAAAAGTTTGGTGTGATACTGTAGACTGTACAAAAAAGACGCCCCATTATTGCTACATTGTTATTGAGTGTTGTTGCAGCTTTAAGGATAAAGTTACACTTTTTTTATCCATAAAAGTAATCCATAAATTGTCTATAAATAAATAACTGAAAAAAGAAAGAAAGAAAAGTGCCACTGGTTCTCACCAACCTAGTCGTTTTATTTCTGTGAATCTTTCATTAAATTGTTTGTGAAACTCGCCAGTAAATATTCCCTGGAAGTGTGTTGACGAACTCTCTAAAATGCGGTGGGCCTGAGATTAAGAGTGTCTGTATTTGGCTGGTGACTAATCTCTCTCCCAGCCTGCTATAAAACAACAAAGGACAGCCACAAGAATTGCACCAATAACCAGAGCAAAAAATAGGTGATAAAACAACGAGTGAATGAGTGGAACGGTGTGTTCCACTACCACTGAGAGCCTGAAGTGTTGGAGGGATCTTCGCAGTCACTCATTCCAGCCCAAGCACTTCACCTGAAGTGTGGGAGAGAGTTGCCACTTGACTCAGTGGCGGCAGCGGCACCATTGTGCAACTCGCTCTCACCTCTAGTGGGCCTTTACGTGACTATTGAGAAGCCAGGCGGGCCTATTAGTCAACCTGAAAATGGGCAAACAGTCAACACTGGGCTTCAAAGGTCACATCTAGACGGGGATAAGACTGAAACCACTTTTTTCTACACACTCAGCATCTTTTATCAATAGCGATGAAAATCTGTGCTGGTATGAATGAATCATAATTCATTTGTAGTGTTTT
>JBBPDE010000002.1:3421543-3435994 GCA_037974605.1 Nannopetersius ansorgii
CCATTGACGAAGGACGTATCAGATCACAAGGTGCTGTTATCTATAAAAATTGGCTAAAAATAGCTCAATTGCTAGGGTTCATCCACTGCAGATGATGCAAATTCACATCACATGAAAAAACAACCAACAACTATGTACTGATAAATGAAATACATATGTGACGAAAAGGTTCTCTCTCTGAAAGTTTTAATATTAATTTAAGCATTATTTTGATGATCTTGTTTTGTCATTGCCATGAAGTGTTTTAGATTGTGTGTGATAGTGGTAGCATTTACCCTCCGATAACTTGGTTTACAAAAAAATTGATTTAAATTATACAAGAAAATCTGCAGACAAGGTATCACACATTAGTAAAGCATTTCTTAATTTCCAGCATCGCTCCAGAAAGTTAAATATATCAAAAAGGTCATTCAGGATGAGTGCATCAGCAGCAAACCTGACTGTTACTGTGTATGAGCAGATAAAGGTTAAAATGAGTGACAGGTCATGTGGAGAATGTTTCCAGTGATGGTGTACCAGCTAGTCCCAATGGCCACAAAGAGGCCTGAATGTTAATCAATGGGGTCCAGAGTGATGAGTGTAGCTGCTGTCAGGCTGAAGGAGAGACAGGCTGTCAGTGTGGGGGGAAACTCAGTGACTGGGGCGCTCTCGGGTGCTTCCTCATGCCTGTCACAGCTGGCCTCAGGTTGGCTGATAAAGCAGCAGGCCGGATACTCGGGTGTCACGACAAGGCTGACAAAAGTGTGTGTGTGTGTGTGTGTGTGTGTGTGTGTGTGTGTGTACAGGGCAGGATTAGGGTTGTTCGTTTTTGTTCAGGAGAAAATGTCAGAAAACCAGAGCATCAAAATGTCCATATATATAAAGCATGTTAAATGTATATGTATATGTGAGAAAGAAGGACTGAGAAAGAGTAACTAAATAGGACCTTACGTAATTATAAAATACACTGTGAAGTATACACACATACACACACACGTTTGAAATGTGTATGTGACTTTACATTTCTTGTGTTTTCATTTTGAATTCATTTTGCATTCAAATATCACACGTTTATGTAGAAGTCTCTAGTGAGCAGATCAGATCCATCTAAGAATATTCAAATTTCTTGATTTAATTTCATTTTTATGCTCTGTATTTAACATGTGGGCATAAACATGTGTGTGTGGATGCGGTAGTACCACAGTCCCTGAGCACCAGAACTGAATATTTAAGGATTCTTCCCTTCAGATGTTTGCTGGAGGCCCGTAGATGCACGAGGCCAGTTCCCCCTGGATAATTTTGAGGAGAAATCAATAGGAACTGTAAAATGCACATGTGCCTACAGTGAATAAACAGCTTATGTGTAAGAGTAGTAGTCTTCTGCGAGGGTGGATGAGTGTGCAGGCCTTTTCAGTTCAGCTACCTGGACTCTAAATGAGGGTAATGCACCGACACTCAGGCGCTGGTGTGATGCTAACTGAGAACATGTGGGACTAGACTCAAAAGGCCTCTTGTGGTGTTGCGTGTTTTTCTGCACGCATATGAAAAATGCTTGTTTGATCAAACTAAAGATGTTACCTGCTCAACTGACATTTCGTCTATGATCAAAGGGAGTTTGAGCCCTTCTAGGAAGGCTCACCAGATGTTGGTTGCAGTCGTGAGGGCGTAAGTGACCCCAGGTGTTGATGTTAGATGATTAGTTGTGGATCACGAATGTCACTTAAGAGTCATCCCATACCAAAGGCATTGGCTAGAGTTCTGTCCCTCCAGAAAACGGCTCCACAGCTTACATTCTATCAGCAAGGCTTTTTCTATTGATTACACAATCTGTCCGCAACACCTGTGTGCAATGGGACACCTAAAAGTAGGTGAATATGCTCATTTGAAATGATGTCTGGATACAGTTAGAGATGCAGTACACTGCATTTCTGTAGAAATGATGCATGCGTTTAAATCAATGTAGTATTTAAAGAGATCAGAGTGCATTTCATTTGATTCAAAGAGGTACTTTGGCGAAAATTATCTGTCAAAAGTTTTCGAACACCACACGTTTTTACCAGATATCCATTTATATTATAAACAACAGATTTTTAATCTTGTCAAGTATCGGAACATGGCTGGAAGAACAAGTATAACAAGTGCACTTAGAGTTGAAGGACAGTCTAGAATTTGACTCTGCATCACCAACAACCAGTTAGTAGGATGTCAGCCATGCTCTGTTACAGATTCTTTCATCTTATAAAGGTCTCATTTGACATATTTTAATTTATAGTCACTCAACAACTTTCCAGTGTTTAACATGAATGAAAATCATTTCACTGGTTGTGTAGTTATATGGTAAAGTACTGCAGTGTGTGCTCGTAAGGTTTAGGGAGTTCATACAGGTGACAAAACATCGGTCTGTGGAAAGCTGGTCTCCAAGTTAAACATGACTTGCAGCGCGGAGGAGTCTCTTAATCGCTCCTCAGGAAACAGGGGAGCTAATCTGGAGAAGGAAACCAAGAGGTGAAGCCTGATGTGCTGGAGAGGGAAGGGGACAGGATGTGACTGGGCTTCTGATTACTGAACGCACTCCTGTCACAGCCTTCAGCACCTCCCCCACTCCCCTGAGTGTGTATGTGTGTGTGTGTGTGTGTGTCTGGGCGTGGGAGATGCTGTATATGGCGAGGTATGAAGGTCAATATGAGAGAGGCTTGCTCAAGACGGAAGCACATGTAAGGCATAATAGCCAAAGACAGTGCTTTACAGCAGCGGGGTGCGACAAGACGCTCGGCCTCAGCTCGGCCTCCACGCAGCAATGGGTCTTGTTCAGGAGCGAAAGGTTGGCACGGACTTCAGCAGCTTCAAGAAAGGCCCTGCTTCACATTGCACTGTGAGGTATTAAAGAAAGGAAGTGGCCTGACCATTAGATTTGTGAAGCTAATGCTGCAGCAATGCCCACAAGGCATGGTGACTTGCAAGGGAGTAAACAGAACAAAAATCTGTGTCTTTGATGTTCAATGCACTCAACATTTGAAAGACCATCTGGACATTGAGATCTTTTCAAAGCTAAATTACTAGATTTTCACCAAAATGCATCTCTAATACTTCCCTAAAATTCCCTAAAATTGCCATTCTCAATCATGTCTTGCGGTTCTCAATCAAATCAGCAGAAAGCAAAGCAACACTTCAAATCTCAATCTCATTTCATTTGTTTGTTTGTTTGTTGTCTGTTTGCTTTGTCAAACTCTTTCTCTAATATCCTCCTTCCATTCATGTGCCCATTGTTCATCCACAGACACGCTAACAACTGATTTCCATCTTTGGTGTTCTGTTAGAATCTTGCATCAGTGCAAGTTGGTAAGTAATCTCAAACAGATTTAGGGTTAATGCTTGAAATTTTGTTGTTGTTGTTATTATTTCATTCAGTGTCATGAAGCAAATAAAGAAACTTTGGACACCAAACATGACCTGGCTGATTGGCCAGGGGGTAATGTTATAAATTTGATTTGAGCTATTTGTTTAATGTTTCAAACATTATTCAGGTGATATACTCCTGTTAACAGCTGTTTTAGCCTGCCTCCAAGCCGTTTTACATGTTTGTTCACCGTAGCGGTGTGCTAGCTGACCTTCGGGTTTTGAACCGATAATGGGCCGATTAGCGTCCAGCATGGTCTCAGTCATACGGGGCAAAACGCACACATCAACACCGGTTTGCTTCACTCCCGCGCACAGGAAGAGGACGTTTAGGCCCTATGTGGAGCCAACAGGCTGCCACGACAAGTAAAGGATATGCACTTGATCCTACTAGCCACACTTTGATGTACTGCGAAGAGGGAGAGCAAAACACAGAGCTGGAGAGCGAGAGAGAGAGGGCCGGAGGGCAGGATTAGATGTACCTGTGAGAGGCCTGTCAGGTAGATTTAGCAGCAGAGATGATAAGTGAGGGAGTGAGTGGGAGGAGAGCGGAGGATGAATGGAGCTTTTCACGGGCCGCCCGAGGAATAAGACGCTATTTCTAATGCAACATCAGGTTAGTCTGTCAGAGAGAGGAGTTGGGCTCGAGTTAAACAGCATGTCGTGTTATCAGAGGATGAGGGGCCTGGAAAGACAGAGAGAGAGACAGAGATACAGTACTAAGACCAACACGGTTGGTTCCGATCTATGGGAGACCGTTTTGTTAAGAATGTCACCATAGCCCAAAGCTTTTTTAAGAACATCTCCTATTCTTAATGTAATGTATTTTATTTTTATATTTACTCGCAGCTGCAAAAACTGCTGTAAGCTACTCAGTGGAATGGGACTTTGTTATAAGTATAAGTAAAGCTATACAAGCAGCATTTATGTGTCATGCCTGGGCTGCCTCAGCCACGCCCCCGGTGGGCCACGTCACCTGCACAGGTCTCCTCGCGTCTGTGTATCATGTGTGGGTTTTTTTGTTTTTTTGTCTGAGCCCGGTACATGGCAGCCCAGCTGGTCCTGATTAGTTCCCTTCCCCTCTCATGATCCGAGTTGCTAGGCACCTGTTGTGTTTGTAGACGAAAGCCGGCGGATCCATAATGCTAGTGTGCTCTCACCATCACCATCATTACTCTCACTCTCTCCTCAGCGAGCCCCATGTGTCAGGCCAAACTCAGTCAGTAGTGAGTACATAACGAATCTCTCTCCTTCACTGACAAACTACTCCACTCTCCGCTCGGGCTCATGCTTTGGGTGGCAGACAGACCACGGACTAAACATGGGGAGCTCAGGGCGAGGCTGGGTGCCTCTCGGTTCTCACACAGTGGACGGTGATGGTGAGATTCAAACCCATGACTTTCTAATCGTAGGGTGATGGCCCTAACCACTAGTCCACCAGATATAAACAAATTACTAACCCACCTGTACTCCCACCATATACAGGATTTTGATTCTCTTTATGCTTGTACATCATAAATACTGAATTAATGTTTTTAATGAGTAGTGTCCAGTAAGTTAAAGCTGCTTCTTGACGGACACATTATAGACACTATATATGTTTCTTCAGTCAAAATCCATTTTTATTCCACTTGTGTGGCTTTATTCACCGAACACAATCATCATTCATTATCACATGACCATTTCCAGCCAACCTGGTCTATTCTGATTGGCTGTTCTATATCATGCCCTTATTTATATCAATGATATTTATCCTAAGGGGCTGGCTGATCTGCTGTAAATTGAGTAGGTGAGTATGTTGTTTTTACACAAAAGCAGTAACCTTAAAAGCACGTTTTTGCAGCTAAATTTGGACTAGGGAGTTAAAACATGAAAAATAAGTTTAATGATTTGGTTTTAAAGTGTCTATGTTCTGCATCACACTCTTATATTACTAAGAAATATGTTCTGTGATATGAAGCCTTTGATACCAGTGTAATAGCTCTTTTCTGATTTTCTTTCTGATACAGTTCTGATTTATCGTTAGCAATGTAGCAACCAAAACTTGGCTTGAACTTCATTTGTTTGTTGACCTTACATGAGCCTCTTGGCTTCAGAGACATGAAAAGGAAGGCGGAAGTATTTATCCTGGCTGTGGGGCTCGCATCTTCGGTTTGGATGGCAATTTATGTCAACAAGTGGCTTAATACTCAACATTCAACATCCAAACAACCCATGTAAATTGTGGTCTCGGAGAGTAACCACAAAAATCCGTGGATGTTTTTGGCCAAGTGGGTCACTGCTGTTGGAGCTGTGCTCTGTTTAGGGAGGAGGGTTTTACCTGGGTTCTCTTAGAACTCTCATAAAAACAATTTTATAATAAAAACAGTGTAAAACGATCTAAAACCAGTGTTTCTCCTACATGCTCGCCATGTGCTGCTCAGGCGCTCCCAGGCCCCCTCCCTCTGTGGGTTTTTCCAATAACTTGTGGGCGGAGACTATTCTGAAAGTTCTCTTGGATTTGAGAGATTTGGGCATGTGTGTGATGCCATTAGTGGTTATTATTATTTGTACATGTTTTTAAAATTTCAACTTTGTTCTACATGACATACGAACACCAAACAAAGCTTAGCATGACGTCTGACACCTCGAGCATTCAGAAGTACCAGAGCTTCTAGAGATCTACTGGTCCTTTACTCAGCCTGAAGGTGATTTAGATCATTTCAGTTTACAGATCATGGTCAAATGATTCTACTACAAGAGACAGGAGCACTATTAAAAAATAAACATTTCCAAAAACTGGATAAATTGATGGCTTTTTCAGGCCCATTGCAAATGGTGTCCTGATTTCAGGGTGGTCTTGAACAATTATATTCCCAGATTATCCTGTAGTGTCTGTGTGTGTCTGTGTGTGTGTCTAATACACTCATAACAAGCACTGTGCTCTGCCCCGGGTCGTCTGGTGCTGGTGCTGTCCTGTTTGTTCATTTGTTTGTTCAGGAGAAACTCTGTAAGATCTTAGGCCCTGAGAAACAACACCACTGGGACCACTCTGCTTGGACATTCTGAAAGTGTTTTGGGGAAATCTTGTAGCACAGGCAGAAAAAAATCTGTGGCATTGTCATTATGTTTTAGAAATGTCGTGTAAAGTCAAATTAAAATTAATATAGTATACAAGCCTCATAAAACCATCCAACTGAACTACGTACGTTATCTTTGAAAAGTAAGATATGGGACCTGAAAGAGTTTTCTTTTAATTGTATTTAATCATTCATTTAAATGTCTTTATTATTCCGTTTATGATATTTTAAAGAGTTTTCCACTGAAAAGAAAACCTCTAGATACCTAAGAAAACTGAATCATGGATTCCTCCCATAGAATGGGGCTTTTGAAATAAAACTTTTGGCTGAAAGATAAATACTCAAATATCTTGGACTTGAAAGTATGTTTCCACAAGTGATTGTGTGTGTCTGTTTGTACACGAAATAACCTTGTGTGTGTGTGTGTGTGTGTGTGTGTGTGTGTGTGTGAGAGAGAGAGAGAGAGAGAGAGAGAGAGAGAGAGCATGTCAGAGAAAGAGAGAGAGTTTGTTTCATTAAGAAAATTTCTGAAGACTGGGGCGTTCTCACCGGTCATGTTAATGTGAACTCCACTGTCAGAACTTTTCATATTTATGGGGATCTTCCTGGAATGCTCCACCTCTTCAGCTCTTTTTTTAGAGAAGCCTTCAGAAGTCTCTGAGCTGCCTTATTTCGTTAGACCACCAATCATTTCCTCAACCACTCCTAAGCAGAACATTACATGAAAACATGCTATTAATTGGTAACAAAAATAATAATGCCTACATAACACCTAAATTAGCAGGAAACATGAGTGTGTATAAGGACTGGAGTGACTTTGACAAGACCCAAACAGAACAGCAGTTTGGAAGTGGCTAGTGCCAAACAAAAGTAGTCAAAAAAAGCCTGGTCTGATTAAACACATTTCCTTTTTCATTATGTGTATGGCCAGGTAAGAGTGCATCACTTGTCCGAGGAAACGATGGCACCAGGATGCACCACAGGAAGAAGTATAGCTGGTAGTGCGATGCTCTGAGAAATATTATGCCAAGACTTAAAATTAAAAGAAATTTGGGCGTTTTGGTTCTTTATGGACATTTGCATGACATTTTTAAAACCCCAGTAGCAGTTATTATTATTACATGTTTTAAATAACGATAACTTTGGTTGCTATGTGACAAAGGAACACCAAACAAAGTTCAGCATGACATTTTGAGCATTAATGCAAACTGGGGAACCGCCATATAAGTTGTTTGGAGAATGATGACAAGTTGCCATTTGTTGCTCTTGTGGCATGGATCCACTGCACTCATGTTTTATGGGTAAAGATGACTTTCACAGGTATCTTAGTCTTAGAGGCAGGTTAGAGGAGACTATCTGCAGAGTCATCAGTCACCTCCTACCCTGTCCATCAATTGCAGGAGACCATAAATGCTGGTGACCAAGTACTATTTCTATGGAGGACCATTCTCAGTGCTGGTATGAGTGTTTCAGATACATATCAGTGTCACTGCTATATACATAGAACCCACACAACTACTAGACAAGCCATGAAGCTATGTCCTTGGCCTGCTGGAGGGTTTTCCCAGCACGAGTTACATTACAGGCTATCCCAGGTCAAATGTCCATTATAACTCCACAATCCCACTTTCAGAGCCAAGGTAAACCAGAGCTGAGACGGGCAAGAGCCAGGACAGATATGGCCAGAGGCTATAGGAAGCCGTAAGACCCCTTTATGGTTGTTTTTCCAGATCCATATCCCTTACCTTATATTACTTACCTTTAAAGAGTGCGCCTATCCACCAGGGACCCATCTAGTCTCTATCCCAAGTGTTGAAACTATTGTTTTAACACACAGCTGGAAACCACAACTGTGTCTTTCAACAGTCTCAGCTACAAAGTGTGTTTGTGTCTGCAACTGTTGCCCAGTATTTTTTAAACGTGCTCAATGTTTGGATTTTGTCAGCAGACATCTTCCATCAATGTTTGACTTCACTCCATATGCTGGTACCATGGACTGGTATCAACTTCTTAATTGAATGGTTTGTCCACATTGCGTCCTGTATGCAATACCATATTTTTATGAGATCCTGACCCAAGAAGTGAAATTACAGATCTATACCGTTAAAATCTACTTTGATCTTGAGCTGAAACTGATGTTCCTGGAAAAACAAAGCACATAAAGAGAAAACCCATCTACAAGAACTTTGCACCAGTCTTATGCCAGGGTTCAACAGACACTTTTATTTGCATGGCAAATGTGATTTAGATGGGACTCTTTGCAAGGATTGTTTATTCAGAAATTGGAGTTGGGATAAGCCGTGCTATCAGGGTCATATTCTCAGTGCTATGTTGTTCTTGGACACTATCCTGCGGAGGCCTGTCTTTATAGCTCCCCGCCTTGTGTCCTTTCCATGTAAAAGGGCCACATGGGTGAAAGCATACATAGCAGTGTCCAATTCCGGTGTAAATTCACCCTGCTGATGGACTGCCAATAAACAATGTGGAGTGGCATGGAGAAGCCAAAATGCAGTAAAGGACACTGTCCACTTTGTTGCTGCTTTTCTTCAGAACTGACGTTTCACTTTTTTTGACAGAAAGGCCTCATCAGCATTCTCTTGGATTTCTCAGTTGACTAAAATAAGGAAGTGACTAACTCTCAAAACATCCCACTCAATCTACTGACACCTTACAGACAATGGCAGTTGAGAATGTGGATGTCCAAACTGTGCAGCAGTTCTACTATGGTCTTATTACGATGACTGATTTTGAGCAGGGCAAGGACTAACGGTCTCTATTTCTCATTAGGGTTCTGTATTTTTAATTCTTTGCATTTCTGTGGAGATTGTGAGTGCGAGTGCTTGTGTTACAGCAGACGGATAAACAAAGCAGAATGCTAGTTAGCATCCAGAGAGCTGGCATGTGAGGTGGAAGAGTGGGTAAAAGGAGTGGGGCAGGGTGTCGTGGGGTGCAAATGATCATGCTTTTTCTTGGCTGTGGAGATCAAAAAAAGGAGAATCCAGAGGGGTTGTCAGGGGGCTTAGAGGTGCCAGGTTGCTGGGACAACAAACCAAAGCCTGCATGGCGGCTGCGTTTGTCTCTCTCCTCATCTCTCATGGCCTAGGCTTTCTCTAGAGGAGGGAGTGCCTGAGCTCAGCTATGCAAGCAGCTACCTCACCTCCTGCCTTGGCTGTCTTGTTATAACAGATGATGTTGACGGAGTGGCCGAAACGGTACACCGCGCATCTGGTATAGAAAAGGTAGAGGCTTCTGAGTTATGACCAAATGTGTTTGACTTGGGCCTGAGCCCCTTCGGTATGGTGGATTTAGCAAGCGTCGTGTGATAGTGGGAACAGTCCCTTTGTTATTCTTCTCCCTTATAAGAGACGCCATCACCACTGGTGGCTAATGGACTCGATTGCTTTGAGAGGGGTGGTAGTTTAGGATCAAATTTATGATAGGCTCCATAACACAAAAGGGCTTAGAAGCAAGAAGGAAATATGAGATGTCCTTGTGAGGAGATGTTTTATATGTTTAGCCATTAGCTCAAGGGTAACATATCAGCTTTATTCATAATGGTAAAGGAAGTGGTGGTCTTAGATCAACTGCTGAGGGTCAAATCCACAGTCTCATAATCTCAACCGATCTCTTAGACAATCAAGCTCTTTTGCCATGTAGTTTGGTCACCACTACAAATAGCATGTGTCTCACAATTAGTGACAAGGCAAATTTTAGGGACATTATGCATTAGGTAGAATGCCATTTGTGATAAGGAACTCCAGGACTTCACTCCTGAGGTACAAGGCAGCTCTTCTTGGTCTACTCGACTTCCTTTGGCGAAACATATGGAATGCCTCCTGATTTACAGCAAAGAATCACATCAAACGCAAACCCTGACAGTAATGAGCCAGCTATTTCCCTTCACTCAAAGAGGGCATATTTTAAGCAACAATTATGGCTGCGAACAAGCTGCCACACAGGGAGGTGCCTTGACTCCATGCCAGGGCTGTCCTTTCTATCTGGAAAGTCCGTTTAAGGCCCATAGGCTGCCAGGGAAGTCACTGAGTGGTCGGAAAAGGGAAACTATTACTGTTGTTTTCGTTCTCTGAGATGAAAGCGATAAGAGGGGATGTAGTCATCATAAATTCTTTGTTTCATAGGTGTTTCTTGGGGTGCCCAGGACCAAGCCTGCCCTTTAATCTTGGCCAGGACTTTCATCTCTCACTCTCTCTCTTTTTTCCTTGTTGTTTTTTGACATCTAGACAGCACAAAAGGCATCAACAGGGCACCTAAAAAAAAGAAAAGCAGTCAAAGGAGCGCCTGATTAAACAGAAAAGGAAATAATAAAATGCACATGGATGGATGTGGTTCTTGGCCGATCACTTACCTCTCCCGCCCAACTTTCTACTTTAGAACTGTGATTGGGGTCATAGGAAATAAACTCTCAACACTAAGTGGGCGTTCTGTTTCCTAGCACTGTACATCTGTAATTGCAGGTTTGCATGAACATGTATGGTAAACTGGAACTCATCCATTAGATGAGGGTTTCATTTCTATTATTTTTGCCTTTGTTCATAATTTAAAAGGTATTTTTCTTGCTTCTGTTTTCTTCATCCCATAACTGCCAGTACATGAATTATGGTTGGACTAAAATGGTCTAAAAAACTCATCCCCACAATTGTTCATTTGTACCATTTTTTCTGTCTGAATTCAATGAGTCAGGTGTGGTTTGCTGAAACGGGAACTTTAAAATTACAGTTTGAATTGCTGTCTAACCTTATTTGCCCTTCGAGAAGAGATCTCAGAAATGATACACATAGATTCACATAGATTCAAAGGGTTATAAAGTGTGGTCGAATAACCCCACCCTGTCTCCCAGCCAAAACCTCACCCTCTTCCGTGACTGTCTGGATCAAAACCTGTGTTCAAGACTTGACTACTGCAGTTCATACAGTGCAGCCAGAAACACAAAAAACAGTTTAATTTACGAGTCAGCGAACGCGTCTTTTCCATCATTAACTTGCAACAGGATGCTTTTTGGAAACCACGTGAAATCACATTAATACATTTTCCAAGGACGAGTGACTAGAAGTCTGCGTTTTGACAAAGGAGATGCAGGTACTGCAGTGCATCAGGCCAGAAAACAAGGGCCTTGTTATGTGAAATGTGTGTGTGCCTATATAATGGACACAAACATTGAAAAACGTCTTCTCTGAGAGACTTATTATGTACACCATCACCCATATCTAGCCACTCAACATTAAATGTTTGGCTACCTACATAGGAAATATGTGAATATTTATGACCAGCTTGTCACAATAAGACAATGTTTTATCACATCGCATTGTTATAAGGGCCCTTAAACTGTAATAGACAGCCATAGTACATCAAATCTGATCTTTAATGCCCACAAAATTGTCTTTAAATTGTCAATCTAATTTTAAGATATAAATATGTTGCAATTCTTAGCATTAGCTGATATTTAAATATTCAAATATTATTTTATAAATATGCTTATTGTATGTTATTATTATACTAGATATGTTTTAAATAATGTGTAGGTCGATTTGGGACTCAAAACACAATTAATTGACCTCAAAACACAAGGTACGGCAGAAAGTATTTGTCAAAATGCATGACCTGATCACCTTGTCACACACAAGCTTGTTGTTTTAAAGTGAGCTTAATGCACTGCAAGAGCTCTTAACTCAACAGGACATTGCCTCACAGATGACCACATGTAAAAGTGGGCAGGTTGTATGTTCCCAGGTGTGGTTTGATGAAAACAGGAACTTCTTTGGGTGAATAACTGCCCTGCAACGTTACCTTCTTTTCATCAACAAAAAAGTCCTGCTATGGACATTAAGACAACAGGACACTGAACAATCAGAGAACCGTGTAACAGTGTAGCAAAAATGCTAACCTTGGTAAATTAAAGAACAGGTAGGCTATAAATACAAAAGCAGTGGACTCTCAAATAACAAAATTAGCCATAAATGCTAATATTAGACAATCAAAGACTGATTTAGCCATGAATGCTAATATAGAACAACCAAATACCAATGCAGGCATTAAGCTAATACAGAACAATCAAAGAACATTTAAACCTAGGAATGCTAATAGTGGGCAGTTTAAAGACACATTTTGAGACATTTCAATTCATAAAAGATAATCAACCTTGTTAATATGTATCTCCTACAGTAGCCTTCTCTCATCCTCAGTGGCATTAGCATTGCTATGCAGTTCTTTTTTGCATAACTGCATAATATGGCTGCATGATAGTCCACATTTTCATCATCTCACTACATGGCTTCTAAAATCCTACCAGTGAAACCTCATCTTAGGACTGCATTATATTTGGCTTAGAGGTGGCTCCTTTAAGATCAAGGTCCATACACAATATCTGTGTGTGGGTTTAGGACATACAGGATGATACAGCCTAAACCTATACAGAGTTAGCTGTTCTAATGGCACAACAAAGAAAAGTTTAAGAGGGGCCATAAACAGGGCAAGATACCCTCCTACCTGCATGAGAAGAAATTACAGAATTTATGTTCTGAACATCACTTGTAACTTTGCATTTTTCAGAAAAGTCTATTTTGATGCAAAGCACTAAACTGCTAGATTTTTTTGGGCCTGATTTCACTTCATTTTAAGGGCATGATAATAAACAGCGATGGGTTACCTGTTAACCCATCTCTGTTCATCTGCTCAGCAGCTCTGAGTGATGTGATTCAAACTGTCACGGTGCCGTGCCATTTGACCTCGTCCATTACCTCAGCATTCAGCACTCCTCTCACACCTCGTCCACCTCGGCCTGGTCACATCACCCCGGCGCTCCTGCTATTCACCCACCCGCCACACTGTCCAGCTCCAGTAACTGCACAATAGAGCTTTAAACTCATTAACGGACTTCCCAATGACCCTCTAATGGGGCACGTAGAGGACGGATCAAGGCTGATTAGAGGACCTTCCTTTGATGAGGCCCTTCTGCAATGGTTCGGGAGGTTGGGGTCATGACACAGCCTCAGTAACCTCAGCTGCAGGGGTGAATGGACAGGCACAGAGCTACGTAAGTGTCTGATGGTTGACAACACTGATTTTTAGAGGTTCAGAGGTTAACCCTTAACACTGCAGGCATATTTCTCAGCTATATGGCTTATAGCCTATGACTCATAAACTAATATGAAACATTCAAAAACTGCAGAATATTAAAGATCTACTATGGAGCAACTGGAAAGTAAGGTATGTAATTATGAGAATGAGGAATGTTAGTCTGGATATCCGCTATTTCTGAGCATGTTCAGGCCAATGTGGGGGGAGGGGGGGGGCTCATAAAAATGATTATTTTGGTTCTCAGAAAAAAATCTGTGTGAGACTGAAATCGTGGCTGCTGATTCACGTATAAGTGGTGGGTTACTGTGTGTGTGTGTGTGTGAGTATATATATATATCAATAATAACTTCATTATTAACGCTTAATGAAGAATAATCAAGCTAATCATGAAGACATGTGATTGAGGCAAACATTTGTGTTTGTGATAGTGTCGAACTTCATGACCTTCTCACAAGATTTCAAAAACAAATGGTTAGGTCCATGCATTTAAAACCAATTATGCATCTTCTGAACAGTTTGAGAGGCTTACATTGGTTCTGAAAGTGCATCAGCTTCTGAGTATAAAAAACATAAACAGACATAATTTTCTTCTTCCAACAGTGTATTCGACACTCGTGTTGTGCACGGCCATGCTGCCCCTGGTCCCATCAAGTGGTCTAGGCACCCGGCACAAAGATGGATGTGTTTTGGTAGTTCATTATGGCTAGGATCACTCTGAAATGTCCCTCTTTTCTCCTGACACACAAAAAGGCTGCTTTCTGCCAAACAGATGACTCCACTGAAATGTGCTGCGCTGAATAAGGACGCCTGTGTGTTATCTGTATCTGGAACTTCCATAACTTCCATCTCTCTCTCTCTCTCTCTCTCTCTCTCTCTCTCTCTCTCTCTCTCTCTCTCTCTCTTTCTCTCTCTCTCTCTCTCT
>JBBPDE010000002.1:3436094-3451511 GCA_037974605.1 Nannopetersius ansorgii
GAGACTGTCCCCTGTAGTTAGAGAATGGAAGTCGCTTTGGATAAAAGCGTCTGATAAATGCCGTAAATGTAATGTAACTGACTTCATTTTGCATTTTTGTGAAAATAAAATGAAATTTATTACACAATTTGAGCATTTTCCCAATGTCCCCTCCATATGATCTACTCATCATCATCATCATCATCATCATCATCGTCATCATTGTCATCATCTATCATCTATGCTGGTGGTTTATAAAGACAATGTAATCAGATACCAGTCAAAGATGACTGAATATACTTTGAATAACATTTGATCTATGACTGTACCTTTACAAAGGTAAATTCTTTTTTTTGGTCACTGTCGCCATCCTTAAACCATCAAATTCCCTTTTTGTTGTGTTTAGATTGCAAAAATAAAGAGGAAAAAATATGCTTTTACTGGGAGTTAAACTGCTTGACTCTAAAGCAGAAATGGACTGGACATTGTCTAACAAGTGGTCCCTTCCTCTTATGCAATGTAATGATGTCAGAGGTGATAGATAATATATTTCAATAAACAGCAAAATGCTTTTAATGTAATATAAATGTAACAATATGACACAGTAATTCTGATTTCAAAATAATGATAGGTTTTGACTCTTTTTGTCAAAAAGTTCTTGTTTCTTGAGCTATTTAGCATATTCACATTACATAAATGACCGAAAATGATAAAATATTCATTTAAGATTTTCCATTATATGTTTACATGCCTCTTTTAAATTAAATGTCTTTGGTTGGACTTTCAAATTAAGACATAGGTTAAAAAATCAATTGTTTTTTTTGCTTTTTTTTACCCAGTCTGTCTTAGACCTGTGATTTCTAGCGCTCAAGGTAGATTCCTAAAGACATTTTTTTAAATAATCCAGAACAAAGACAAGCTTACACTTGGTGGCTTAGCAACACGTGGGCGGATGAATTCTCATTATCGGGACAGTATTCTAAAAATATGGGCAGAACTGTCAGCCGTTAGAGAGGGGCTCTTTGTGGACGGCAGTTTGTCATACATTCCTCTGCACAATTACGCTTCGCCTCATGCTCGGCGAACAGAGGTGGCATTATGGCGGTGGCCACCGCTGTATTGTAGCACATAGATTCAGAGCTTACAAATTTAGCCTGAGATATTGTAGTAATAATGCACGATTTGACCTCCATGACTCACAAAGCAATGAATAAGGCTAGATAAGTCTACATGCTTGATTTTAAAAATGTGTGATTTGTTATTATTCTCAGTTGGAGAAATCCCCCCTTGGCGAAGAGCAGTGAGTTGTTTTTCGGTGTAAAGAAACGCTGCCTTTGTCTGGCTGTATTCTAGCATTCTTTGGCCCGAGGGGTCAATTTGCCTCCTGTTTCTAGCCTTTATTGAGGTCCGGACAGACATCTGAACGGCCCTCCTTGTGCTCTTTTCAGAGCAGGCGATAGATTCTTGACTGTAACCCTTCTACAGATGCCTAAATCTTTCTCTTGCTCCCACCTAATTACTATTCAGCCCATGATTGAAGGGAACACTTGCCATTTCTCAGCAAAATGAAGCACTTCATCTCTTATCTTTGTATCGTTTATCATCTCTTTTACTCGTTGTGCTGGTTGACTCATATCATCTCATTGACTTGTAGCATTTTTGCATGTGCTCTGCCTTTCTTTGCAAGGGAGAGGACCTCGAATAAAGCGTTGGTTCGTAATGTACATCCAAAAGTTATGAAATTACTCATCAGATAGAAAATACATCAACAGTACTCAGTTGCGCTTTCTCTGTTTACAACCAAGACTAAAATCTATGTTCATCTATGCAATGAACCTCTAAGCTCTGTTTCAGAAAATGTCATCAAAAAACCCAAACATCAGAAACAAGGAAACATTATAATGGGTTTATCAGATTGACACCATCCAGATAAACTCTCTAAAAAAAAGTCACGTTTCAGTGTAAGATAATTACATTGTAATGACTGCAATGAGAAGCATGTCTTGCACTTTCAAATGATAAAACTCAAGAAAAACAATTGTCCCAGCAATGATATGGATATGTAGAGCTATGCTACACAAGCTATTCACTCCTGAACTAAGATCCAAACAACCCAGCTCTTTCTCCAACGTTAAGTTCCATAGATGCTTTTAGAAAACAGTGGGAATGTCTAGCCATCTGATGACTAGATAAATATATACATGTATGAAGAACAACTCTTACATACATGATATTAAATATGCATTATGCCTGCATTACATATGCATTCTATGAAAAACCACCATCTTTCCAGCACTGGTTGGAAAGTCCCCTTTGGTACTGAGAACTTGTAGCATGCGGCATGACTAGCCACCATGCGAGGCATAAGCTGGAAGAACACCAGAAGAACACACCCCAATAACAAAGACCAGATCATTTCGTTTTCATCAGCCGTTCCGTACTGATCCAATTATATACGATTCAACTGGAAACACTAGCTTCTTTCTGCTCCACATCCCCCCGCCCCCTTCTCACAGTAAACGTCATCTGGGTTACTTGGTCCAAATATGTCACATAAAACGCTATACAGTGACTTCTCTAACATATGAAGAGCTGTAAAGGTTTCTAATCTTATTTTATTGGACTGTGCCAAAGTGCTTGCCAGTTCTTTACAGGCTCTCGGTTTGCTAATTGCCGTCAAGCCATCGCAAGTTTAAACATTGTGGAAAGCAAGAGTGCCAGAGTTGACACTTTGTTTACCACAGTGAAAAGAAGCAGCAGTTTTCATTGACTACTTTGAGTGCTTTGAGATCCTAAGTGGAGATGGTAGTTCTTCACTTAGTGGTTGGAATTAGAGGACCATGAATTATGGTGAAAAATGGACTAAGTGATCAAGGATGCTCTCCATTGACTTCCTCATGCACTAGCTTTTCTCAAAGTTCTCCACTCTGGTCTGAGTTCAGTTCCTGAGATCTGTTCCTTTGGAGGGATGATCAAAATCTTCTCCATTAGCGTACCTTACCATTTAAGTAATCCCATGCTTCCAGCATCATGTTTTGAAGATTTTTGAGGACAGCTACTTCAGTCATAATCATTTTATCAATTATGTTGGCTATCTGCCTTCCTTCTTCATTTACCAGCAAGAAAATGCTGCCTGCTGCCTCCTCAACTTACAAGTCACATTATGAGATTTTTTTTTTCTATCACATTCAAAACAGGAAATCTTACTCTGGAGATCAATTTACTCTATCCTATCTTTGAAGAAAGACAAAAATTCAGACCAAAATGTAAAATGTAAAAATATATATATGTAATATATATATAAAACTGTATTAAACTATATCACGTTGGACAAGGGGCAGGAACAAGTTATATTAATCAACATTGTCATAGTATGATTTTTCTCTCCCACCATGTCCCAACTATCATTGAGCAAAAATGCCATTCTTCACCTCCACCCCCACTGAATTTATTCTCTTGCTTTCACTTTTGGGCCTGCTATAAAGGAACCATTCCTCAGTTATTTGTGCTGATGGCTTTTCACAAATGAGGTTGTTTGTGGGTCAACACTGCATTTGTGCTGTTTTTTATATTTTCTTCCAGGCTGTATGATGTGTCATCTAATGAACAGTTGTCCAGCCAACTGGATTTAACTGAAGGTGCTCTCTGTTCTTTTTCTTTTGTGGTGAAACTAGATTTTGGTTTCAAAATGCCCTCTTTTTTATGACTAATCAAATCATGACAATATAATCGTGTCCCAATGAATTTCCAGACTGAAAATTCTTTTTCACTCTCAAAATTGATACACTGAGAAGAAGAAATACATTCTGATTTCCAGTTCAGGTCACCATTAATGATTTCACATTGTTGCTGGTCACACCAGTCCAACAAGCTGGGAGGGCGCCAGTTCAGCTCCTCAGTTGGGTTAATGTTTTTCCTCTTGCCCAAAATTTCCACATGTTAATTCAATCCAATTACCTTTTTTGTTGCTGCTTTTTTTGCCCACCCACAGAACTGCCGCTCTGAATGCAGAAGATTAAATGAAGACATTCTTGAGCGTCATCCAGAGAAACGCCATCGCTCTGATTCCACTGATGAGCGGATCTTTAACTAGAGGCAGCCTCCCATCTGCCTTCAATATGGCTCTTGTCACATCTTTACCCAAAAACCAGAGACCTCAACTCCTTTTGATTTGATGTATCAAAGGCTGCTGAACATCTTTCATTTCTACCTAAATTAGTTGCATTAGAGGTTTTTGAGCTACAGTGGTTCCAAAATAGACCTGATTTTAATGAGCTCTCTCTCACTCTTTTTTTCTCTCTCTCTTTTTCCATCAGTCACCACTCTACTAGGGTGGCTGTTCCTGAGGATTGGTCTGGAAAAGGACATTGTCATCAGTTGAGGACTAAAGATTCAAGGATTTTTAACCCCTAAACATGCTCATTCTTCTTTTTCTCTAAAAAATGAAAATGTTCTCCATTCTAAATGTTTTTTCATTCTAAATGTATTGCATTCAAATAGGGCTGTTCCATTGCATTTATTTGGACTTCTAAACCAGTTTCTCCACAAATCAAACCATGAGCCATTCCCATCCACTAACTCACATGAAGCACCACCACATCTTTCACAACTGTTATGAATTCAAAATCATTGGACAGCTCAACACGCTTGAAGGAGAACGTTAACTCAGTTCTGGTATGTCAGTCCTGCATTGGTTGGAATCATGAATTAAATGAAATGAGTTGGAAAGGACCATCTGACACAAAGAGAAAATAGGAGCCAGCTATGATTTCTTGGCTGGCCAGGGACTGAACTCACATCCTCCAGGCGATATGGCCACTTGGATGTCCCCATCTGCAGTCCACTACAAGGGTTTGCATGTGTCTCGTTAAATTACTTGTGAAAATAATTACACATTCTCTACATGAAACATATATAGAATTGTTCTGCTAATTTTGGACAAAAGTCTATTTATTTGCTATTTATTTTCTTGTATTAAAAAACATGTTTAATAAGGAGGACTAACCCTATGCTCACTGCATTGTTTTCTATGGGCTGCTGTGATCAATTTTGCAATTGTAGTCCCCTGGCTGAAATAGCAACTGATTTTATGAGCAGGCTGTTTTGAATTTATTTTCCTAGTTTCCTAATGACATGCAGGCAGGGTTTAGCTCAGTCATATCTAAATTTAAGTAATATCTTAAATCATACCTGGGTTTAGCTGAGAAATAACCGGGATTATCTTAACTCAGTTTAACTCAGTCATAGTCGGCATTAACTGAGTCATAACTGTGAGTAGTTCATTCATTGCTAGGTTTAACTGAGATATAAGTGGGATTAACTCAGTCCCAACCAAGTTTAGCTCACTAATTTCTGAGATCAGCTCATTCATAGCCAGGTTATGAATAGAGTTAGCACAGTCACAGCTAGGACTCATTCAGTTGTAGCTGATTTTGGCTCAGTTATAGCTGGGGTTACTTTAGTCTTAGACAAGTTTAACTCAGATGCAACTGGGTTTAGCTCAGCTGTGTTGCTTTTGGTCCACATCTTTGGCTAGGCTGTATTCAGAGTCAGAATCAGAATTAGAAAACTGTATCGATCCTGAAAAAAATGTTTAAACCCATACTAAACTTATACTGAATCCAGCTCTTGCGTTGCCCACTTCAGCTCTGCCAGAACTCACCACAAAATTCCCTCAAAATCATTTTTGCTTCTCCTTACACTTTTACAAAGAGCATTTTTCTCATGGTTTGAATTTTTGTAGTGCCATAATTTCTGCCATCTTTAAGCATATGAAACCCCCCCACATATTTATATATAAATATGTACTATGTAAAAATGTATTATAATAATGTTTTTCACACACAGACACACACACACACACACACACACACACACACACACACACACACACACACACACACACACATTGCTAAAATGTGGCCCTCCAGAACCATAGTGCAGGGCTCTTCAAACCAGTCCTCAGGACCCATCACATGACCTACATTTTTTCTCAAAGGTAACTCAGCCAATGCAGATAGAGCAAAAACTGAGACTATTTTGGGGACAGCAAAGCCTCAACCAATGTTTGTACACCTACAGCAAGCCACTAGAAGCCATATGGATAAATGTAACATGAGCAAAGCACCCAAGTCAAAGATCTGCACAAGCTGTGCACCTTCCCTGGGTTAATGGAAAAGGGTTTCAGATGCCTGTCTAAGTTTCAGATTGGATTTGGGGCAGTAAATGGGGGCAGGGAGGGGGCAGTGAGCAGCTGTCAATGCCCCCCAGGTGAATGGGACTCCCTGTGGCTTAATGCTGTCTGAGATAGCCTTTGTCAGCAATAGTAATACTGACGCCTGGCCCACTTCTCCTCCCATTGTATCCATGGCCTATCGGGAAGGCTTCAGTGATTTATCTCTCAACTTGTGCAGTGGACGGGCCTTTTATGCATGTTTCCGCCAAACAATTGTGGTTGTAAATTTCAGAAGCTCCACAACAGCGCTGCCCAGTGCTCTGGCCTGCAGACTCCAGCTAAAAAAGAAAACCTTTAAATATATCAAAATGCAGATAAAGGTGCTTAACCCAATAAAGAGATACAATAAGCACATTTCCAAAGGGCAGATTTACATGATTTTCCACTTTCCATCTTATATTTAGTTGATCTGCAAAGACATTCAGCTTTAAAAGAGTTACCTTCATTGTTATATATATATATACAAATCTATCCAAACTTTACTTACCACATTTGCCACATGACCAATGTAGTTAGTGTCTACCTTTATTGTCAATATAGTGTGAAAAAAGAACGAAATAAGCACAAAGACACCACTTCTGCTTTTATGACCGAACAGCAGGAGCATTCACCCCCGCCCCCCCCCCCTATTTTTATGATCTGTACTGGTCTGCACATCATCACCTCCTTTAGCTTAAGTGCCAATAAAAAATAATTAATATTAAAAATCAGTAAACAGTCACTTTAATCTTCTTTAATATACTTATATAAGTTCATAATTTAATATAAATAATAAACTCAAGTCATCAAGTCAAATACCATGCATCCCAAGTACATCGGAGCATTTTTATGTGCAAACTGGGAAAAACAGCTGAAGGGGAATTCCATTGCTTTTTCTGAATTTCTGCATTATTTATTCGCCAAAATACCAGTGAACCTCATCAAAATATGAAACACTCATGAGAAAATTATTGATATATCAGTGTACATCTGAATAATACCCTGAATGTGCTGCCCCTAAATGAATGTGCATTTTAGGCTAAAATCTTATCCCATTACTAAAAACAAAGTCTATGGTATCATGCAGTGTCTTTGTAATTATATGTTATAGCTTTATGCAAGACTTTCAGAGGAATAAATACGTCTGGTTCCATTCACCACCACTGTGAAGAACTGACCTTTCCCTAGAATGAAGCCTTGGAATGACTTTGTTAATGACAAAAAATTTTAAATCATGTAACAATGAATTTGAGAAATTACATTGCAAAAATAAGTGGAGAAAAGTTTGTGAGTCATTTACTTTATAAACTAGCATTTGGCAGACACCCTTTTCCTGAGCAGCTTACAGTCATTAGTTACAGGGACAGTCTCCCTTAAGTAAAAATATCTTGCTCAAGGACACAATGATAGAATGTGGAGCTCCTACCACCCGATTTCCTCTGATATTTTCAATAGGTTTCAAAAAGCCATCCTAGAAACTTTTAGCATGATGTGAGCCAAGGTGGGACAAAATCAGAACCTGCTTTATGACTGTGTGATGACTCTGTTTGTATTACTGGGGGCCTCTATGAAGTATAAACACATTAAAAACATTCTTATGAAACATTCATAAAGGTGATTTGTGACCCTGTTATGAGGCTGTTAAATTTCCCGCGCCTGTGTTTAATTATTACCAGGTGTGCGGCGCCTGACAATGGCTACATGGGACTAAAGAGGCCCGGCTGAAGGGAACATCCATGGTTACCTTTTGTGCTCAGAAATGATCTCTATCTTGTTGACAAAGCCGGCTGCAGGAACAGGTGACGGAGGCTTCCCAAACGGCCATGTCTCTCAGCAATGGCCGCCCCTTCAGGCTAAGCAGATGGCAACGGGCCCGTTGCTAGGCATGAAGCCTGAGGAATCCATTTTTTAATTCCCGATTATTTGCTTCAGAACCACAAGCAATATCCCGAGTGCTCCCGGGGCCAAAAGAGGAGGGAGGGCTGCCCTGAAAGAAGACACAGCTATGATGGTGGTGGCCTCAGAGGTTCAGGATTGGGGTGTGAAGAACTACTGTTGGCCCAAGCAGTTTTCAAATGGACCAAGCCAGCAGATCAGTAAGATGTTAGAAATATAGTTCCTGCTAATTCGGGTAAACATGTTCTAGCTTCCTTCTCTGAAGCGGGGCTGGGGGCCTTCATTTGAAATAATAACCAGACCTCTACATACACACACAAACGCTGGACGCATAGGGACTGCAGCCAAGAAGGAAGTGTTGGTGGTCTCCCAGCACGTTTGATCGAGGAGCTCCATGGCTGCTGCTGATGTTTGTTTTCATCTCGACAGCACCCTTTAATGGGATCACACATAACAAGAAAACCAAACTGATTTTCCTGAAGAGAAAACACCTCCACGCTGGCGAACTTGTCAGAAGTCAAGCCGCTTTGATACCGTGATCCAACAAAAAACGGAGCCAAGACAGGCATTAAGAGGCAGGAAATGGGAGCCATGACTATGAATCATTTAAGCGATTTGGTTCAAATTCCTGAAATATCATTCAAATACCTGCTGCATATTTTATGGAATAAATACCATGGAAGAGATTTGGAAGCATTGCTAGATTTTTAGCTTTAACCATTTTCTAATGGCCATTTTATCATTAAAGAGCATTCCACTTAATATGTGACTCCTTTTAGGCAAGAATTTAGCAATGGACGGAAAACGTTTGCTGTTTGCCCTGGCTCATGCAGTGACAAGCTCATGTAAGTTCTCGGATTTTCCCGGACAATTCACAATAACTGAAGTGTGCCAGTGAATTCTAGGAATTCTGACAAAGGCAGTCTAAAACCTCACCAAAAGTGAGCCCACCCCGAACGCTAATGTCAACCATGTGCGCGGACCAGTTATTCCGTTCATTCACAGCAGATCTGGTAGGTGTAGCATGCGTTGCAAAGCAACTGCATATTACCTTTATGTCACATTACCCTTGCGTCACATGTTGGCCTTACATGGCATTCTGTTGGCCTGAAGTGTCTTCCTACTGGAAAAAAATTGCTGCTCTGAATAACAGAATTATTGGTGGATGGCTAACACTGCCAATATTAGAAATCTTAGCCACCCAAATTGTTTCCATTTATGCACCAAAATTTACTGTAAGCCATGCAAATTTCACTGAGTAGCTTAATGAAATTTTAGAGGACACTCATGATAGTGCAGCAACCCTTTATGTCAGGATTGCTTAATTGCTACAGCAAAAAATAACAGTGACTGGTGTTTGAAATACTCTGAGAGCAACTGCTACCTTCACTACATGGACAAAATAATTGGGGCACCTGTTTTTCAGGGTTTGGTCTAGGCCCCTTACTGTCAGCGAAGGTCTATCTTAATGCTTCAGCAGACCAAGGCATTTTGGACAACGCTATGTTTCCACCTGTGGACCCAGTCTGGTGAAGAACCTTTTCTATTCCAGCATGACTGTGTCCCAGTGCACAAAGCGAGCTCCATAAAGACATGGCTGGAGGAGTTCAGTGTGGGTGTATTGGTCAGGTGCCCTAATACTTTTGTTGATTTAGTGTTTGTGTGCTTGCTTTATAGTGAAGTGTATTTTTTTCATCAGTCTGGCCATCAGAGGTTTGTTGGGGCAGTTATAACTGTACATACACTTCAGCACATCATGACACTTTCTGTTTAATGATATGATACAGACATGCTGATTGTGACAATTTCCAGTGTCAGGAATGCTGATCTCAAATCAGTTTCTGTGGATCAACTGTCATAAGTACAAAGGAATCTGGTCCAAGATAAAGTTCATTTCCATGTTCAGGTTCATTGTATGGACTCAAAGTCATCTTGATAGCCTTCCATTATCAAACTAAATTACAGCTCCAAATATGTCTTAACTGTCTCCATCTAGACTAAGTGGAAAAAAAAAATGTTTGCTAAACTGCTTCTTTAAAATAATAGAATAGAATATAACATGTATTTTGAGAAATGGCCTTTGTGTTGGAATCTTGAACTTCCCCAATGGATCTAAATGCAGAACGTACCCCACCTGTTTCCTGTGCAGCACCAATGACATAATTTTCCTCCATCGCGGGTCTCATACCGGTGCTAGTGCAAAGCTAAGTTGTGCCATGCGGAAAGAGCTCAGCCTGAATTGGTCCGAGGCGTCGTACAGTCTGCTGGAAGACCCTTCCGTCATCCTACATTTCCTCCCTCACTCCGTTTCTACTTCTATCTGCATTCTCTCTCTCTCTCTCTCTCTCTCTCTCTCTCTCTCTCTTTCTTTCTTCTTCTCTCTCTGCCTGTCTCTCTACCTTGTCTTCCTCACAGCTCATTCCTGGTCTCCCTCATATCCTGATTACGAAGTGATTATCTCATTAAAAGCTTTACTGATGTGCAAAACAGCTGGATCTGAGGTTTTGCATTACAAACCCAGGATCACTCCCATCGTTCTTATGTAGTTTCTTCTCTGCACTTTGGGTAGCAGTACAGTCCACAATGAAATGTCTGCATCATGCTAAATGCAGTAAATATGGAGGTCTGGCTATCTTCTGTTTGATGGATTTCATACCATGGTGAACCTTGACTATTAGAGCTGGGCCAGGAGTTCACAAAATCATACATTGGAAAGTTAAAAAATATCATAATTATAACTTCTGTTAGCACTCCCCTATGGGATTTTATGGAATCAGATTTGAGCCAAAATGTTCAAACAAAACTTCCCTAATATCAAACAAAATTCATTCAATATTCATTCTCTCCTGTGAGACTTTCGATTTCGCTGCTAGTTTTTAAGTTTCGCTGCTGGTTTTTCTGTCACTCCGCCCCGTTTTACAATTTGCTGCTTGAGGATTCGTTTGCAGTTTTGGCACAGATCTCTCGTGTGGGCGGGGCTTTGACTCATTTGCCAGCAGGTATTTGAGTGACAGCTCCGTCCCCAGAACTCTGCAAGATACGTGGGCTTTTTTTGGGGGCTTCTAAGCTGGACAGCAGCAACTGCCGCCAGTCAGGATCACATATGAGATTTGAGATTTGTTCGCAAGATCAACTCCACGATTAATCAATTGTAAGTATTGATTAAATATGATCATTATATTGTGCTAGATATTGTGCACAAATCTTCTTACACCTATTTCTTCACTAGTTCAGGACATATGTGAGATGTTATGATTCACTTCTTATGTGACCTATAAATGTGTTTTGAATGTTCATGTACTTAACTGAAAGGAGAAATAACAAAGTTAAAGGTCACAGATTAGATTACATTTTAATTAATCTTTTTAGCAGAAAAAGCTCCCAGAGCGACGTTTCAATCCCACTTTGTATGTTAAGAGAAATTAATAAAAAATTAGTATTATTTATCCTCAGTAAGACAGTAGCCCTGTCCTGAAAGAGCAGCAGCCAATGTTCATTAAGTCCAGAGTCCTAATTTGATACTGCAGATTTATTTATGATCACTGCCAAAGACTGGCTCCACTGTGGCTTCAGGAAGACAAGATGTGCCTCATTTTCACCCCTGAAAGTCATGCAAAAAACACAACAAAACAAATGTTTGTGAATTAGCGATGCAAGCTAGAGTCTTGCTGACATGACTCTTTGATACCAAATCTGTCAAGGGAGGAGGAAGTCTGTTTACAGAATATCAAATTCATAGTTAAAGCAATTAAATCTTATTTTGCTGGGAAAAAAGTTTCTAGACCTGGCAACATAATCTAATCTAGCCTACAAGGTTGATTCAGTTTCTAAAAGGCAGCATTGTAATGTTGGAAGTGTTGAAGCAGGACATATGTCCAGTTCATTACAGAAACAATGGCATAAAGAAATCAAACGAGAAACTCTCACTGAGAACCAACAAAGACAAGGCAATATGTAACACCTGGGGCCTGTACTAGGAAGTGAGTTTACTGGCTTATCACACTAAGTTTGAAAAAAAGTTTGAACTTCTAACCCGTACTACGAAAGGTGATTAGGTTTAACCTGAGGTATGTTGCCATGGCAATTTACACAACGTCTCTATCCTACTCTGACCAGGAGGATGTTGTTGCTTTAGTCGCAGTTTAGCATAAGCCCGCTCTCCACAAGCCTCGTCTCTCCACACACCACTTTTTATTCAATTATTTTGTTTTCATCTTTATTTTTATTGTAAAATAGTCTATTTATACAGGTGAAGTGAGGATTAAACTGAACACACTTTCCCATATCATTTCCAAGGGCAGTTGGATCGCACACACACCCCACGGAGAGCATGAGGGCGATTATGTGAATCGGAAATCAATGTACAGGTAGCTTTCATCATGTCTTAATTGATCTGATATATGGGTTATGGACTACATAATGTCCACCATTAAGTTCACCTTCTGGATCCACATAATTCTTTGTCACATGCATGGTTATAAAAGTACACCACGCAGTGAAATGGACCCTCATTCTTAATCCATATTTGTTATGACACTAATGTACTATCTAAAGGGCATCTCACATTTCTTGCCCCTTTGTCTGACAAGTTTTCAGACATTTTCTCACCCCTCATAGCCTGCTGGTCTGATGTAAATTATCTCTTTGTTTAACACTGACCAGTGCCAAAGCTTCAGGAGGCCCTCCACCTGTCGTCTTCACACCAACCTTTTTCTTATTGTCTGTAAAATATAGAAAGCTATTAAATGGAGCCTAGACACACTACATCTCTCATAATGAGTAGACATATTAATGCATTAACTACATTAAAACATGAGCCTACTGCTTAAAATTATGCTTCTGTATTACATCTTTATTTGCAGCCAAATACTCTTCCCCCTGCTATTGCATCTGAAATGTTAATACAGTTATTGTTAACACAGGATTACAAACTGAGTAACCTCCTAAAATTGCACTTTAGAGGGTAAATTAAAGTCCTACTTCTGACGCATCTATATACATCTAGATTTAACATTAGCAATGCACATGTAGTTAGGCATTTACTCGGTCATTACGTTGCCAACAAGCCTGCGTGCCTTTTTAGCGGCTGTGATGTTCAAGCTGCACTGCAGCACTGATCTGTGCTCCGCATAGCCTTGCATGATGGTCATACATTCTTCCTCAGTGAAGTACGGTGATCGCACCATGACTAAAATGGTGACTTGCGCTGTTGAATGCTCCCCGTGCACAGAGTTGGTGGTAAGTTAACTCTTTACTCAACGAATCAACATCTTTTCTGGCATCGTAGTACCGATTAAAGCCACCTGGGATAACCTCGATTAGTCAAACACGAGTTTGCAATTTAACCACGAGTTAGAGTTAGTTAAATATGCTTCATAATACAGGCACCCGGGCCTGGGAGAAGACAAAAATGGCACACAGGTGAACATGCCAGCAATGGGGTGGGGGTACGATTGAGCATTAAGCAAAACAAGGCATTTGTCCCGTGATCAGGAAGTCACAGATTCAATTTCCAAGACTGCTAGGCACCTGCAAGGTACCATCCCCACACACTGCTCCCCAGGAGCCGCCCACTGCTTCACTTGGTGAATGGGTTAAATACAGAGGAAGTATTTCGTGCCGTTCGCACTGTGTGCTGTGGTGTGTTCACGTATGACCGAATTGTCACTTTCATTTACATAGTAATTAAAGATCCAAACAGGACACAAGGACATGGCAGCCACACAGTGATGTCACTGCTAGGTTGAGAGTAGTGCAGTACCTCGAAATATCCTGCCAATAGTGGCTCTGTTTACAGAAAACAACCACAAATGACTGGAGTATGGCAAATTATGTGCATATTAAAAATTTGGGCTACAGTCTTTAACTGTAAACCAGCAAGGTGGAGCTTCAAGTGAGTGGTTTCTAATAAAATAATTGAGTGTTTCACTGCTTTCTGACTGTTTTCATAAAAACATGGAAAAAGTTTTTTACTCTCTGTGCAAAAAAACAACAACAATGGAGATACAAACAACAGGAACGTCAACAAAATACAAGCATTGTCTGCTTGGTTTGAAGATAAAGTGGGTGTTTTCTCTGGCGAAGACAAATGTATTGTGGCAATCTGGACCTGGAAGGATTAACTGGGGGTCCATGCTCGGGCCAGGGGTGGTGTGGGGGGACGTGTGATCAGCGCGTGGGTGCGGGAGGGGCGACGAGCTGCACCAGGGCTCGTCGCCATGGTGACTCGCGGGTTTTTTGAGGGAGGTTTATAAAGGGGGGAGGGGCGGTGCCAGCAGGAGAGGAAGATTGGGGTTTTGGAGATTTGGACTGGGAAGAGAGAGCAGGAGCAAGAGAGAAAGCTAGCCAGCACGGGGGCAGCAGCATGCTGGCTGTGAGGGAATGCTGTGCTGTGTGCTGCTGGGTCAAATAAAACCTACAAAAAGAACTTCTCTGCCTCTCTCTGAGTGTGTGTGTCTCCTTCCTCCATACGGTCGCCACAGTATGTTTAACACGGTGAGAAATGTGAATAAATTGTGTGGAGACAATTGAGGAGAGAAACGGCTCCGTCGCATCAGTTTTATGGGAAACATAAAACATAAACAACAGTCCATCCGTTAAAGTAAGAGCATTAAACCAAGACCAATATACTACTCCAAATAACAGTCATTTACCAATTTGTTTTGGTTTAAATGTGTCTTGTCAACAATTAGATATACTGTATGCTAACATTTGCATTACAAAGGCAAAAATCACATGAGTGTCAAAATTAAATGTTGTCCCAAAGGTTTCTGAAATTGTTGTATTGCACAATGTGCAGGTGCTCTCGTGTTTCCTCTTCGGATCGCTGTTTGGAAAAACAAATTATATAATGCTTGAGCTCAGCAACATCATGTCTAAACTAAACTGATGCCGATGTATGCATTATCCACAGAGTGTGCAAAGATGGGCTTTAGCAGCCATGTGATTGGTTACCGGGCAGCAAATGGCGATTCCTATTCTAGATGGATTCTATAGGAATTTAACCAATGGCAATTGCTGCATTATTGATTGAGACCAACTAGAATATCTGGCAAATCAAAATGAGTCCAAGACCAGTCTGCGGCCTCAGAAAAGCATCTTGATTCTGGAAATAAAGGTAGAAAACCATGTTGTACAAGCATTCGAACACCAGAGCACACAACCCACACACTTTGCATCTCATTATTTAAGATATACTGTATTCTTGCATCTGGTGTTTTGTACAAATTTCTTACAAGAGTTCTTTCACATGGTTGATTGTGTGTGTGTGTGTGTGTGTGTGTGTGTGTGTGTGTGTGTGTGTGTGTGTGTGTGTGTGTGTGTGTGTG
>JBBPDE010000002.1:3463284-3473690 GCA_037974605.1 Nannopetersius ansorgii
AGAGAAAAGCAGTTAGTGGGGCAAAAAAAAAAAAAATATTATATTCATTGCATATCCAAATATTAGAGCCACAGCACTGAGAAATCACAGAGCTTTTCATGTTAAATGGCAGGAATAGTGTCATTTTGTCACAGTTTGTGCAGATAAATTGATAATCCCTTTTTTTCACTGGAACTAAAATGTAGCTTTCCAAAGTTCAAAGTTAGTAGAATTAGTAACAATTAACCGAAATACTAATGAATGAATTAAAACAAATAAAAATAAAGCATTGATTAAATGTGTTTTGTAAAGTTGAACTGACAAACCATATATACTGAATTAAATCAGTATAAATGTGTGATGAATGATAAATGTTTCCAAACATTTGAACAGTAAAGGACATATTGAGATCCAACATTGTTTTTCCTATCCATGCAAACTACATCAGCAAAAACCATGTATGGATATATAAGGAGCATTTCTATTGCTCTAGAGATGGAAATGCTAAAAAGTGTTTCTGGAAGTTTGTCATAAAAGAGTGAACCAACAAAACTAGGCTAAAAAACCATCTTGTCCTCTACACTGGAAGTGATGTGGATCTGGAACTCCACACTGTGTAGGTTTCACAGTTGCTGGGCTACTTATTATGGCTTCTCACTCGAGTTTGTTTTCATCAGCACCGCTCTGTGTATTTACTTCCATCACATTGGAACGAAAATACACAAAACCAAAGCGGAGGCCGAATGCTTCCAAGAGTCAGCCAAAGAGTCTCGATTGCGGCCCCTTTTCACGTTCGGGAGGCGGGAAAGATGCCACATCTGGTCCTCTCCGCTCATGAAATGAGTTCAAAGCTTTTTGTGGCTCCTTGATTATTTAAACATTGTTGGAGCCGATCAGGGCGCCTGCCTCTTTTTTCGGAGCGGGATGAGGCCTGAGCAAAAGAACACCGCACTCGCTTCAACGCCCCTGTAACAGCGGATGGGTGGGGAGGGGTGGTGGAGGTAGTGAGAGAGAGAGAGAGAGAGAGAGAGAGAGAGAGAGAGAAAGAAAAGGCAAAAAATTAAAAGAAAGCAGACTCCAGAAGGAGGACTTCTGTGGGCAGAGAGTGTTTACTTTGAATCCTCCCAAGAGATGGCGACGAGTCTTCAGACCTGATCTTTCCTCCTCACACGGGACTTTGATGTGGCCCGGGATGATGTTTCTGATACAAAGGGGGTGGACTTGTGCGGTAGATGGGTATCGGCAATCCTGGGATTGCTTATATAACATTATGACATGTTTATGATGAGGCATACCCATGTAGCAGCCTGCTATGAAAAGGTTATTAGAATAAAAAGATATGGGCCTTTTATATAATTTCTCTTAATACTTTTCTGCATTCTTGCATTTTCCCCTGGTTTTGATTTTCTTCCTACTATTTTAGCATTGTAGAGGATTGTAGAGTTGTTATCAGGGAGGTCCATGAAACCAACATGTGTTTGTCTGAAGCATGGGTAGATCCAGATAATTTTGTCTGGCAGTAGGTAGAATTTTGTCTGGCAGTTGGTAACTTAGGTGAGAATTTTGTCCAGCTACTGTCAGGTTGGTTAGATACCTTGTCCAGCTACTGTCAAGTTAAGAAAGACTTTAGTCCAGCTACTGAGGTTTAGACATAATTTCGTTTGGCTAGCATTGGGTTCAGAAAATATTTTGTCCGGCAAGAGTCAGGTTAGGGAGTCATCTTTTTACAGTCATGTTAGGGAAAAATTCAGACAGAATTTTGTCAACAGCAGGCTCAGTTTCCTGCCTTGAATACTTGCTTCAACTCTAGCAGGACGTGTTCTCAGGCTATATTTGAACTGAAGTCAAAATATTAGGACCCCAAAAAAACTCTGATCTTGTTCAGTTATTAATCTTATGGCTTATCACTGGCTATGTAAGGTATTTAATTTTGAGTGAGCACTCCAGAGTTTCAGACCTTAAGCTCCAGTGGAAAGTGAGTTGTTTGGGAGGTCATTCATGTTAGTGGGACGGTCAGATGGATGCTTGTTCAGTGGCGTCTCTGGATGACCTGAACCTATCGGCTATTTTTGGGGCCCATGCAGCTTGTCGCAGCTTCAATGTGGGAAAAGTGTGTCCTCTTCGCTCTGGCTGTGGCTTGATGCATTCCAGCCTGGGACTAGGAGGGGTGGGAGAGGGGCTAGAGTGTGTGTTGTACATGTGTGGAATGAGGAGGCTAAGTGAGGAGAGAAAAAGAGAGAAAGACAGAGTGAGAGAGAGAGAGAGAGAGAGAGAGAGGGGGGAAAAAGATAGTGAGAGAGGAGAAGAGGGAGAGAATGACAACTATTGACTCAAAGGATTTGGGAATGTGTGAGTGGAATCACTATTCAAACATTTATAAGTCAGTGTCACTAACTATCTCTTGCTCTCTTTCTCTCACTAATATACCCCCCCAACCCCCCCCCCCCCCCCCAACACACACACACGCCGTAGGAGAACTTCCTCCTCAACCCTCTCCGTCTGCTCTCGTATCAGAGGAATGGCATTCCTTAGTCCTTTCGTTGCAGAACAGGAAGCGAGTGCACAGCCAAAAATGATTAGGACCTGGGGAAAGCATAACATCCCCAGTGCAGGAGAGCTTTGGTGGGAGATTTCTGCTCCTGACAAACAGTGTCAAATACACAGGAGATAGCACTCCCTCACACTTGGAGGGTCACTGTCCACTGGGAGACCAGAACCAGGCCAGCGCTGGGTTCAGATAGAGCATTGTGAAGTTTCAGAATGTTGGCACTTGCCACAGAGAAAACAGAACCAGCATTGGTTTAGATAGAACATCCTTGAGCTACAGGTTCCGGCAGAACTTGTTTGGGCTAAAATTAGTTTGGGAAAGAATTCTGTGGTGCCACTGCTGGGTTCAGCCAGAACATAGTTGGGCTTCAGAATGGAATCACTGGCCACAGAGAGAGCAGAACCAGGTTATTCTGGTGTTTGTTGCCTGACTACAACTGCATTAACCAACATTAACCAAGAGAAAGGAGTGACCTGAAACAAACAAGAATCTCATGTTAGATATTTTATAAAGAATTGCCCAATTCAAAAAGTTTTTTACTGATTTTACACAATTGCAGGTTGAACATTTTCAGGACAATTTCATATATTCTGGAGACTTAAACAATCCTACCTCATTATGCTTTGAATGCATGTACTTTCCATGTACAAAATTAGAGTAAAAAAACACTATTTTTAAATCAGTGTTTGACGAATGTGGAGCTATTATACTATATATACTATACTTTTATATTATAATCTTTTTGAAATGTTTTCCTTCAGATTGTCTAACTCAATAAGCCTACAGACTGATTTTACCCTGCTGAAAATGTTTCCAAACTTTTGAACAGTGGTGTTTATTGTGTTTGGAAATTAACATAAGATATTGCTTGGTTATATAACTCAGCATTTGCAATCTGTTGCAGCTGCAGTGTTCTAGGAATGGGGTTTCCCAAAAGTGCTTTTATCCAAAACCTAACATGGCCTGAACTGGAGGAGACAATCTGATTATCTTATTGTCTTACTGCAAAACTTTTTAGTTTTTTTGTAATTTATTTTAATTGTGGTTATAATTACAAGAAAAGGGGCGAATTTCAGAAATGACAAGTGTATAGATGATATGTCATATGAAATTTCATGTTGGGAGTTAACAGAAAACATGAACGCCTGTCTCAAACTAAAAGATGATGATTTTGCATGAATTTAAAGAAGTATATAATACTTTTGCCAGGGTTGTTTCTGTCTGAGGACACTGCACAAATGCCCCACGTTTGGAGAACCACTCCAGCTCACTTCATTGGCTCTCTCATGTCATGAATGACATTCATGGACTAAAGATATACTCTTCTCATCATTATGTGGAACCACCATCAGCCTGACACCCACTGTTACCCTGGGCTCAACGGAAATCCGGCAACCCAACCGATCTGACACTGGACGTCAGGGGTTGGGCCAGTTGGGCCTTCTATGCCCCCCTCAGATCCCTCTTGGCAGGAAGTGCTTCTCGGTTATTAATATTCCTCCACAGCTTAGAGAAATAAACTCTCCGTCAGCCCATGTTGCCATAGCATCTGTGGCTCGCCACGGCAAGACAAACTTTGCTTGGCAGCGCCAAAATGGCTCCACATGCCGCATTGTTCCTCTTCCCCTTTATTATTTTTTTTTGTCCTTCGAAGAGGCCTCCCCTTTCACTGAACGTCAGATTTCCGTCTGTTTGCTCTCTACATTAATCACGACTTTTTATGAGCACCGCATAAACATCTTTTGAGCAGGAAGTTTCTTGCCGGGCGTCGGACAAAGGACAGAGCTATTTAGATTCTGCTTCAGCAAATTTCATCGGCAATTTGCTCGTGCCTCTCAATGACCATTAACGTTCTATTTGGCTTCCTTTTTTTCCCATCCCAGCCAGACTCTTCCTGTCCACTTGATTAACTCTTAATAGTACCACAGACTCATTATCAAAAAAGGTATCGAGGGAGTCTGCCGAAATAGCCCCGAAGGCAATGAAAAGCTGAAAAATTGATTGCACGCCATTACCATTTCATTAAGTCAACTGGCCTGCAATTCTCGGGTCAGGGCGCGTTGTTGTAATTTTTGGTCATCATGTTGTTATGTATGATGGAGAGCGTTCTTTTCCGGTCATTAGCTAAGCTTGCACGGCAAATCCAGTCCCAGTTGCTAATGGGACACATAAAGGTAAAAAAGCAAGGGTCACCTTATTGTTCACAAAAACACTTTATTCAGGTGGAGTACCAGGGGTTCCTGACCGCTGTTGTTGACCGAATCACTTGACCCCAAGGTCCTGTAATGTGGCACACCTGTTTTCATTCTCCTGGACTACTTTTTCAACCAATTTCCCAAACGCCCTAGTACCGCTCCATATACATTGACTATGATAGCCAGCAGCTCCCATTTACTTGCTTAACTCTGAAGAGCTTGTTGCATCTGGGGGGTGCAATGCAAGTTATTACTTATGAATGTGTATAGAACTTTTCATAAGACTTAGCATAAAACCTAATTACTTATATTATTTTATTCATATACTCCTGAGAAAAAAAGTGTCTTAAAATTGCTTTTTTGTGTGATTTCCTATCTATTTGGGGCCTAAAAAGCATCTTCCAATTTAAATTGAACTTTGAATATATTTTTTTATTTGAATTTGTTCTCTGTAGAGGACAACAGGACTCTGTGGACAACAGGATTCAGGATTTCAGTGTGAAAATAGAATCGAATTTAGAAAATCAAAAGTGGTATTAACCCAAGAACACATTCAATTTGATCAAAGCAATACAATTCTGTATCACTCTTCTGTTGCTTATCGCTTGCAAGGACAACAAAACAAGTATTTTAGTTCAACAGTGAATTATAAGTCATAGAAGATCCTCTGGGTATTTTAGCGGTGATAATCCTGGAAGCATGTTTTCTTTTTGCTTATAACGAAAATAAATGAATGGGCTGGATATAAAGTGCAATCAAGAGAATGATTTAACCCCTTAATGTTAATATTCAGGAAATGCATGGACTACAGTGTAAACCGGCTAATTGATTCTTATGTTATGGAAACATGTAAAGAGAGTTTGAGGTTCTGGCCATGTGAGGGGTTACAAGAAGACACTCTATATACTGCATAGAGCAGTGGAATAAAATAATAATCTAAGAATCTCATTGTATCTGAAAAATTATGTACAGAGCTATGGAGAGACACAACAAACTCTACCCCCTCAACATTGGCAGTTGGGACTCCTGACAGTGCCACAGCCATCCATGATGTTGGCCAAAGTAGGTAGGTGATCTGTTTAATGCTGGTATGTTTTAAAGCTTGTAATTTTCCCAAGAATCAACAGAAACATATCTAGCATGAATGAGTTGCAATAAAATAGTATAATTCACATCAAGAATTCCTCAAATTTCAAGAGGTTATCAAAAGAGGTGATCAAATATCTGGACAGCAATGTATCGGGACATTTGATAATTTAAGGAAGCTAATATTGTAGATCATTTAGAGTGCATTATATATTTAATTTATTTTTAACTTTCCTAAAAACATTAATTATATTTCATTATACTGAATAAAACACTTTTTTCATAAAAAAAACTATATTACTTACGTACACTGAATAAAATAAATACAATTTTGAATAAAATAACTAAAATGACAGGTGATTTCAAGCTTTTGCATATCCATCTGTGCTAACAATAGGAAGTACTTTGATGACATGTTTAATCGAGTCTATATAAGGGAATAAGCAGTGAAAAAAATTACAATTCAGTCCATAGCAGAGAACAGCACAGATGAAGAAGTATGTGTGTGTGTGTGTGTGTGTGTGTGTTTGTGTATGTGTGTGTGTATTTCAGTTAAGAGACTTGAGGATTTCCATCCTTCCCCAGCAGATCTGATGGATGGTTCCTGCTGTGAGGTGGCCCGTAGAAGCTGGGAGCCAACGAACACACTTTATAGACACAAATACTCGTAAATTGGTAATGTCACCTTAAAGACGAGCGCTTTATTATTGTTAGTGGAGTCGCTGAGAAGGTTACAGTGGGGTTACACTCCAGGAATCCAGTATAAGTCACCCTGCCTTGCTTCAGACATTATGATCCTGTAGAATCTCCCTGAAACAGAAAGTGAATAAATCCAACTGGTTAAACTTTATGATTATGCAAAAGACCTCCTGAGAAAGTTATTTAACTTGGCAGAAATAACACATTAGATTTTTATGTAATCTGATGTTAGGAAGGCTCTAATGTGATCTAATATGATCTTTTAATTGATACATTCAGAACTTTATGAGGAAAGTGGACTTCTTTTTTAAAATGTTGTATTTAAATGTGTAGTTTCCGAGCTGCCTGAAAATTCTAATTGCAATTTTTAATAGAAACATTAGTTATTACCATTAGTTATTCAAAGAGGTCAAGTTTATTTCTAAGTGTTTTTTAAAAAAAATGGGCTTTAGACACTTGTTTGCAATTTGAATAATGACTGAGGTCAAATCAACTTTACATCCAAGATCTGATCCAATCATATGATACACACTGGACCTACTATTGTTATAAAAAAAGAGAAATAATCAAATAAATGGTCAGTGGAACAGTGGAACACATATTGTGACTATGTAGTCCATCAATGGTTATTTTCTGATTACAGGACCAATGTCAGCTGGACAATTTTGGATGACAAACTGTTCTGAATCTTTGAAAACTGAATTTGAATTCAACTCTATGTCCTAAGTGTAAAATATCATCTGGTCACACTAGGCATAAATTCTACTAGTAAGTGTAAATGGGTTCCAGGAAAAGTGTAAATGGGTTCCATCATGTCCTGACATACATCACTGAAAATCAATAGAATTTATTTGAAATATACAAATATGTGTAGATTTGTGTATATACACGTAGAACATGTTCGGAGTTAATAGAGTTCTAAGGCCTGATCTTAAAACTTTAGCTTCTACAAAAACTTAATTAATGGAATTTTATATATTTTATATATAATTTTATATGCATATTTTAGAGATTGCCTTAAATTGGGTTTATATTAGCATTGCATATTGTTTTCTTGATTAAAATCAGCATTTATTAATAGTAAGAGATGTTCCATTAACAGTAAAAACAAGGTGATTTCCAGAGTATCTTCACATTCTTTGCATTGAAAAACATACTAAAGATTACATTTCTGGTTAAAATAACATGCACATTTGTGTTTAAAGGAGACAAAGTAGATTTGGGTTTTCTTTTCAATTTTGGCAAGCATTTCTGTGATTAGCTCACAAAAAACTTTAAAAAAATCTATTGTTTTTTTTTTTTTAAATGTAGTTTCTTACTTTAGAAGGACCGTAGAAAGGCTCAGTTTGTGTCGTGTGTGAATATGCATTCGTATTTCCAATATTGCACTAAGAATAACCGAGCTACAATTAGTTTGCAAGCCAGCGCAGCAGAAGCGTCCGACACATGTGGCACACACACACACACGTACAAACACAGACACAAAAAAAGTGCTTTTCATCAGGTTTTACCCTTCAAACTGTAACCAGGGAAATTCAGTATCAAGCTGATTCCTGCTCATTGCCAAGTGGGCTAGGGGCAACAGACAAAGGAAACATTCATATATTCCAATTAGATTTGACACACTTGACTGGCTCTAATGTGCGCAGGAGTCGGAGGGCCCATTGGCTGTCTGTTTTCCATTTTTGTTGGTGTCTGCAAATTAACTCGGCATAAGCAGGTTGCGCTTTGTGTGTATGTGTGTGTGTGTGTGTGTGTGTGTGTTTGTATGTGCTTTACTTCTTTTAATTACCGGGCGTGTTCGAGATGCCGGCCCTTGCTGACGCTTGAAATGCGCAGGCATGTCCGGGACGGGAGTGTGCTTTGGCTGCAGATAACACACACTCTGGTTCTACAGAAATATCTGACCCTAAACATGACCGTTGGTTAAAAGGGACCATTTCATGTCACACACAGCTCCAGTGGTCATATTTTTACTTCTGCTCATCAAAAAGGCAAACGAGAGTGAACAAAACGTCACCATGTAGTCAAACATTGTTCACGAACATTTGTAAAGTGTGTAAGTAACACAGTACCTGGTGTGAACAGCACGAAATGTAACCCTTTCACCAAGTGAAGCAGCGGGCAGCCAAGAACACAGGGCCCAGGGAGCAGTGTGTGGGGGCAGTACCTTACTCAAGTGTTCCTCAGAGGTGCCTCTAGCAGTCTTGTGATTCGAACCTATGGCTTTCTGATCGCAGGGTAAATGCTCTAATTAAACAACCAGCTGCAGTCAGCTAAGGAAGGTGATCTAGAATCATCAATGCGAAGGATTTCCTTGATGTCTGATTAAAGCTTCATTAAAGCTTTGTTCACTAAAGATTTGCTCATTTTTAGAGCTCACAGTAAATCATGCTAAATTATATGCAATAATTCACCTTAACGAAGAGATGAATAGGATTTCGGGTGAGAGACGTTTCAGGTGATGTCCTGACAGAAAATATTTGGGTCACTATTGACTTTGTTAGCAATTTTAGCTTCGGTGCTAATTTTAAAAAAGCCTAATTCAGACCCCAGACATGTCTTGGCTGATTAACTCCATACGGGATCAGTGGAAATTGTATAAATTCTTCAAGGTAAGAGTAAAAATCAGTAAAAACAGTAAAAATCTCTCTGGCATAGATGGCCAAAATACAAGCCACAAAAACAAAAAAAAAAGAGTTTCTCACACTCTTTGTTGCATTCACATGCTTCTCTGACATTTTCACCTGTGCCTCATCCCATAGAAATTCCTAGCAAAGGCATTGTTTTTGTGGTGAAAACATTTGCATTGAAGCATTAATTTAAGTTTCCCTTGTCGTAGTATTTTACCTGAACATTTTTGCCCCTCGTAACTGGCCAGTCTGACAATTGTACAAACTTGGTAAAAGTCTTTTTGTAACTATAATGAATTGTATAATTGTAAAATAGTTGTAAAACAGGTACATGACCCCTTAGCTACACTCATGAAGGGTTAGTATAATATTTGACCAGAAAACAAAGTAAAATACAAAGAATACTATGAGGACCCTTTAAACACACCTTGAACAACTCTTTATCGTTAGGCTTGTTCAGTGCCTACCATGACAGGACATAATGTGCAAGGTCTGTGTGGGATGAAGATGTTCACCTAAGCAGACGAAGTAAGTCCAAGGAAGTCCAGTCTATCTCTCTCCAGATCGGCTCGCCGTCTAGGAACCCCCACTGTTCACGTGGCGATGCGTCTCCAAGCAGTAACCCAAACCCTTCTTCTTCTTTTTTTTATTCTCGGCGTGAGCAGGCTGGCTTCAAATAAGGTAGACCACAGACCAGTGCTGTCAACTCCACACAGGTTTGTCAAATGTCAGCCAAGCCACTGGGCGGTCTTTCAAAAGGACCACAGCTGAAATTATATGTCAGCCGAGAAGATTTCAAACCGTAGAAAGAAAAAAAAAGATTGAGGAGGCTGATTTGGTCACTGCTGAAAATCCATACAATTTAAAGGTCCATATTTTTTTTCTAGTTCTGCACTGAGACGCTTCCCTCAAATACCTGTGGAGATGAGTGGGTAGAGCTGGAAGGCGAGAAGCGGGGCCACTGCTCAACAGGCCAATTTTTAGACAATCGGTGGTGTTTTATGTCGAAAAGGTATGGATTTCAAAACCACAGCCTTGTGTAAACGTGTTATTAAGTGGTAATGGCCACTCAGCTACTTTCCATCATTTGTCTTTGTGAGAAGTTCATACACCAGAGATACTTTGCCATCTTTAATGGAAGACGCAATTGAAGCCAAATTTGGAGGTATTCTGAACATTCAAACTCTTCAGTCTTATAGTGATCAAGTTAAACTGTGTACAATTCATGATATCAGTGTAAACCACAGTAGCCACTGTAAATTCACA
>JBBPDE010000002.1:3518558-3532516 GCA_037974605.1 Nannopetersius ansorgii
TGTTCCTTTGTCTTTCCCATGTTGAAGAGTGGATAAGAGAAATGGCCTCTGTGTCACGTCATATTTATACCCCAGGGGAACAGGAAGTGATGAATTACTAATTAAATGTTCCTGGATACTGTGATCAACTTTGTAAACTACTGTAGAAATGACAGAAATACGTCAACTACATTTATTTCCTAGGAATTGTTAGGGGTGCCAATAATTGCGGAACAGGTGATGGTATGAAAAATAATTATTTCTTAGTCAGGGAGATTTTTCCCCTTAAAATTCACTTGAAGTTGAAGGTTGCATTTTTCTACAACTTTCAGTGTGAGGGTAGGCTTCTGCAATAAGATATTTTGAAAATGAAAAGCAACACAGGAATTGACTGACTGATTGAGTGATTGATTAATTGATTGATTGAGTGATTGATTGATTGATGGGGTGAATGATTCTTTTCTTGTCACATGACATGCTGAGCAAGCATTTAATTTAATGTTTAATTTACATTTAGGTAGCCTTATACTAACTCAGTGTTAAGTTAATGGTGGTTTACTTTCACTTCCACACACTGGGTTTAGCTTAAAAAGTGTTATTGGTTTTTTTTTTAATTAGCAATCCTATGATGTTACATGCCGTGCCCAGGCACGTATTTTTGTTTTTCTGTATCTCGCTCTCTCTCTCATTCACCGTATAGGCTAGTGGTCATGTCCATCATGATCAGCCCGTGACGCCTGGATTGGAGGACGGTCCCGGATGTCCCGCCTCCTGGACTTTGAAAAGACGCGGGGAAAGAGGAAGAGGCAGGCGTCGTCCTGAAGACTCCGTTTTGTGATCCGTTGCTAGTGGCTAACTCTTTTAGTGCTTGTTCTGTTCAGATCTTGGTTTTGCTTTGTTCTTTTGTGTTACACTATTTGTTGGATTATCTTTGTTTGTTCTTCGTGTGGGAGTTCGGGCAGACACCGTTTGGGGGTTTTGGAGAAGGTAGGTTTGGTTAGGCAGGCTTAGGGCTGTTTTGTTTCTTTCATTTCGTTAGTGTTGTCTGTCTCCCCACTTTAGTGTAACTTTGTGTAAATATTTGTATATATCTTTATTTTTTCGTTGGGCTTGGGTTTTGTATATATTGGGTGTCTTTGTATATATATTGTAAATAAACCGTTGTACATAGCAGTATCTTGCCTTCCTCATCTTCTTTGTGGCAGAGTGTACCGCTTGGATAAATTAATTAATAACCCTTAAAACCTAGAACGTAACATATGATCTCTTATTTTTCTAATATTTATGTCATATTGTTTGCTGTGATCAGGGATTGTATGCTTGTATACCTTAGCATTTTGATCATATGTGCAGATTTAATGTAGTACATCTCTCATAAGAATGAATGGAGAGCAGAAGACTTGCCCAATTATATCAAAATGATACAAATACTTTATTAATACTGCTATTTTTTTATCAACAATATTCAACTGTAACATCCTAGCAGCCACCTGGAACACCACAGCGACCATCTATACTTTCACAGCCATTACGTAATTGTTCATACCACTGGCAAATTTAGACTTACTTACTTTTATTTAACCAGCAAGTCTCTTCTTGATTGGAAAAGACATAAGATGTTAAGACAATGTACAAGAGGCATCATTGTGGAAAAAAATATTTCTCAGCTGTTATTTACACATGGACAAATAATTACATGTCCGATAATATTCATACCCTTCTCAGCAATCAATAGAACAGCAATCAAATGCTTCCTATGATTGTTAAAGAGCTTTTTGCACGTCTCCACTGGTATTTTCCCACAGACTGTGGCAGTTTGCAAAAGGTATGAATAATGATGGACATGCTACTTTTTGTTCCAATGTAAATAAAAACTGAGATTTTCCAAAATAACGCCTCTTGTCCATTGTCTTATTATCTTCTGGGAGACGCTTGTGTCATTTGCATTCAAGAAGAAACTTGCTTGTTGAATAAAATGTACTAAGTCATAATTCGCCAGGGGTATGAATTATTCCAGGCTTGACTGTACACCACAAAAACAGTTAGCAACATCCTAGCCACCACCCTATGAACCACTTAGCACCACCCTTGCAAACTAGTAACAAAATAATGACCCACTGGTGCTAGAGTTTAAAGTAAAAAGAGAGAGAAAAAAATCCTTTCGAGTGAAAAACGAGAAAGAGAGGAGGGCTGTAACACACACACAAACACACACAGAGGTAAACCTGAACTGATTGCCTCAGCTGAGCCAGTAATGGAGCAGACATAACACAGCGCCGGGTAGTCCCCTGAGACGTCATATTAGATCAGACAGAGAGAGAGAGAGAGAGAGAGACACCAGGCCAGGCCTCAGGTGCAGGGTGCCAAGCATTTGCCAGCGACATAAGCCAGGTGAAAAATGTCATGTGAGATGACAGCGGCCTAGCGGAGCGTGGCTAAAGCCTCGACTCAGCAGACCACACACACACACACACACACAAACACACACAGGCTGCCACAGGCACTACCTGCCCTGCAACCAAGCAGAGTACAAACAGTTACATAACACTAGTAGAGCATGAAAACAAGCAATGCAAACAGGAGGAAGGTGGCTCCTCATTTAACGCAATTAGAAACAAGGCAGGAGGATGTCTAAACAGTTCAGAGCAAGATGTGATTACTTAAAACCTAATTATGCCCTAATTATACACAAAGCTCTCTGCAGCACAAGTCGTTGTGTAATTAGCAGTTCCTTTTATTTAGAATGGCTGCGATACCTGTTTCCCTGTGGGACATATTTTTACTCCTAGCATTTACATAAAAGCTATCAAACATCAAATGGCTTTCAGTCACATGCAACTCTTTTGACACCCTCATTTTGTTGTTGCTTTCACAGTTTCCTGAGAGTAAGTATTTGACTCTCCCCCTCCCGAGTACACTCTTCCACACCTTCAATGGTTGTAATGTTTATTTGCTGAATTTAATAGGTCAGATCAAAATGCCAAATGTTTTGATTGAATAAAAATGTCTCAGGATTTTGTATGTCTTTATCAATAGTATGTTTCATTGTTTCATTAAATGTTTCATTTCTTCTACAGGGGTTTTAAGTATGAAACCTTTGTTATCCAAATAATCCATTTTGTATGATTATGTAGTGATGCAATGTCCTGCTTTGTCATGGCAATGCAGTGTAAAAGAGAGTAGCCCATAGTCCGTATACATGAACCAATAACTCCCATTTACAATGTAGCTCCTGTCCCCAAACTGAGCTCCATATATGACAGTTCCTACAGAGCTTAGGCAACAAAAAGAGTCATCAGTAATTTTATAACAATTTCCAATAGCTGTCCCTCCCAAGCTGTGCCTTTAAGACTGATATGCGTAAATGAGCTCTCATTCAACGCAAAAACACTCTTTATGAATTCAGCATAAATGGGTGGGTCAAACTGCTGTAGGCTGTATTTTTGTACTGGTTTTCATGACATCACAAAAGCTGTTAATTCTACATTAGCTTCACTGGACTCATGAACAGGGGAGTTGATTCAATAATTCATAAATAAAAAGTGTTTAAATGCTATTAAAATTGTGTAGATGCTATTATTGTTTTAATTAATGTTTTCATATTATGGCCCTTTAACATGTCCAGTTGGAGCAAGGACCTCCTCAGGCCAAGATTTACTTTCTTCAATTGGTTTTGAAGGCTGGAGTACTGCATTGGCAGTGCTGCGGATTGGAATATGAGGGAAAAAAGAAAACCAAAATGCCTCGCCATGAATAGATTAATGGGGTGTATGTGTTGCACAGGTGAAGAAGAAGTGACTCCTGCCCCAGGCATGATTTACATTTCATTATGCTCAACATCTGATCTTTTTTCATTCAAGTATTTCACTGAGTTAGACATCAGAGCTCCTGACGTTTGCACCCCTCATGTTTAAAAGTTGAAAGAAATGAAGCAGGCCCGTATATTAAGTATTTAAAGAAGGAAATATTGATGCCTGTACTTGAATATATAGAGGATATCGCCTTAATATTTTATTACAAAGAATAAAAGCACCTAAAGCAAGATGTTCGTACAGGAGAGGTGCCGGTATCAGCGCTAAATGATTAATGAACTCTGGAGGGAATGCGTTTGCTACTTAAAAGTCCAATCGGCAAACCCGGAATGGTTCGGAAGTGAGGAGACAGCATCTGCCGTGGCTCCGTGTCGCTCACACAGTTGGAGGGAATCTATTCTAGTCACCCGCTCCCGAAAACAAACACCTTTATTCATTCTTTGCTGTAGAATAGTCACTGATGAATTCCTAATGTTGAGGAAAGAGTGCAACACCTTTTCTTTGTGGAAGACCAAACTAATGTATTCACTGCAAACCTATTTATATGGCTTACATTATGCCTTTAAAATGATTACACAGACCTATTGTACATTCTAGATTTGCCATTGATCAACAATTATGTATGTATATATGTATAATGTATATGTATAATGAAGTATTGAGTCAAACCAGGTTTCTGATGTAAACTACAAGTAATGTCAGGCTTCTACAAGGAACGCATTGATTTACTGAACATGAAATCACTATTTACTGTATTATAATATTGTAATGCAATTTCCATCCATCACATATTTGCAAAGAAGCACAGTATCAATGAGAATGTCTGAGCATCTTCTACTGTTGATGGGTAGAAGCTGGTGAAATATGATATTAATTAATTTTAGATGGTTTGCCCTGTTGGTGCATGATAAAGATGTCATCAGAATTCAAAAGGTGGTTTAGGGGAACAACATTTCAATGGAAGACTGCAGAAAAAAACTAAAATAATTTTGTCTTTTAAATGCTGTTATGTGATGAAGGTCAACAAGGTAAATTTGGATTGGACGTTCCAAAGTATGTTGCATATCCCCAATCCAGACAACACTGGTGATTTATATGGCAACACCAAGGACAAGCATCCACAGAGAAGTGCCATCTATCAGGATTTGAATAAAGTAAACAAATTTGCTTGTCCACAATTTCACTCATTAAATTATAGAACATACCTCTGTCTTAATAAGAATTTGTTCATTCACTTTTATCTGAAGGAACATCAATCAGTTCCCACACAATCAAAGATAACAGTCACTGGTTCGTTCCTGAGAAGTCTACTTCCAGCCCCAGTGCCCAAAACTTGCTCTGGCTAACAAATTTCTGCAGAAATCCTTGATTGGCTGATTTGTTAATAAGTGAGAATGGCAGCATGGTAGATGTAGGCTGGAGCTAAACATTGTGGGAAATCACCAGGTAAAGGTTTGGTGATTACTCATGTGAATCACTCGCTGTGATGTGGTTGTTTAAATATTGTGGGGTAAACAGACCTAACTTGAACAGAATCAACTTTTGATCTCAGACTTTTACTTCAAAATTCTACAAATTTTCAAAAGGAAAATATTGTGTATTTTGCATATTATATTCTTCCAGTATGCTATATATTAAAACGTGCCTTCCAACAAAACTGAAAAACATATTTATTGTGATCTGCTGAAGGTTTAATATTCTCCGTCCAAACTGAGCAATGCTATTTCTGATTAGATATGTTTTAAGGAGCTTGCTTTTCTCAGGAACTAAGCTCCAATTCCAGGGGAAGCTGAAGTCTAAAGCCTAATGAAAACATGAGAAGTGGGAGGAAATGTTGCATTAGAGGCATGAAAGGACCAAAGGGTCATAACCATATCTGAGAAAGATTTGAATTTGCTGCTTCCCTTTAATTGTTAAAAAAGCATTGTTCCCAATTTCATTGGAAAAGCAATGGTTAGATGTTGTCTTGGACAGTTTATCCTAAAGTGAACTGAAAATATATGGATGAGGTTCCATGCTTATGAGGGTATGATAAACATAAAAGACATTTTCCTTTTTCCTCTTGTCAAAGGTTATTTGTCTATATGAATCCAAAGCAGACCTTGCTTTAGATGTAGAAGTCTGGGTGTGAATGGTTGTTGGGTGAATTATGTAAAAGAAAATAAATGGGCTAGAACTAAAAATGATAATTTGCTAAATGTTTGTTGTTATAGCCTCATGACAGGCAGAGAGAGTAAAATTATGTACATTCAGTTAACGGTTTGCGGGTGGGATATAAGAGTGAAGCATGGCAATGTTCTCTGACAGTTGCTGGTGAGTATCTATGGAGAAAGGCTTTGCTTAGTTGGATCAACACTGCATTGGTGCTAAGCTATGCTAAGCTAACCACAAGGAGGGAAGCCTTGGAAGGCATACGCAATACTGAGCAATGACTCAATGAGGGCCTGAAAATCAGATCCAGCTGAGGAGTTACAGCACACTCGCACTGCCAAACGATGCTGTCCAACTCCAGATACTTAGCTCAGCGAACATGCCAAGTTTGGCCGAAGGACAGCATTCTCCTGTTATGGTCTTTAGATTCCTTTGCTTTGCTGGATGGGCTCCAACCCAGAAATGTTCTCATTGTTAGAATGAGAAAATGTTTTAATAATAATGCTGCTGCATCGTGGGAGCAATAGCACCATTTGCTCTTGAGCAGATGTTCATGGCGATAAAGGATCTTCTTCTCGTTGCCATATTAGTCCTACACCTGCAGAGTACTGCATTCTTCACTCTTGACATTCGCCCCCAAAACTGGTCTAACAGTTCAAGAGTGAAGGTAGAAGGGAAGAGATTGTCATGGTCATACCATCTCCTGCTTCTCAAGAAAGCCAAAGAATTTGAACAAGGAAGAACGGGAACAAGGTTGCCTTGGTAATCCTGTCTTGTGCTTGTCGAGAAAGCAAATGGAGCCAACAGTGAAGTTAGTAGCAGCTCCAACAGGGGCTGGAGGATAACCAGGAGCAGATGGGACCCTAATCCTGAGGGGCTCTCTGTTCTTCCGGAGCCACCCACGTCCACAGGTGCTCCCCTCCTCCCTCTTTCCCCCCATTTCAAATCCTACCCCCCCATCCCAGCCCATCCATTTCCTGTGAAGCAGGTGCAATCCTAATCCCTACTGGAGGTCAGCATGGGCAGCGTGCCTCCAGCAGGACCTCCACCTGCTGTGCTTGCACAAGAGCCGTCAACATAAGAAAATAATCATGGAGACTTAAGGATCTATGGAATGGGCTTGGACTTCACAAATTAACAAATACGCTGCCAACACAAATACAGTAAAATATGAATATACATGAAAATAAAAACGCTAATAAAAGGCTGACTGATTTCATCCTTGGACGCTCAAAAAAATCTTCCTCTTGCATATATTATGGCCAATCAGCCGTCATACTCTTTCACTTTTGATCACCTCTGGCATGCCCATGACTCATGACTCACATTGCAAATATTTCTGAAGAAAGCAGGGTTAAAAAAAACGCTTTGCCTCAAAGACGCCACACGTCAAAGAGCCGGACTTTGCATGCTTGAAAATGTACATGCAAAATTCAATTTAAAATTTGATTACACACGTCCTTTCTGCATGCCAAGATGAAACAGCATAGTTGACTTTAAGCGTGGTGGCCCAGATTTTCGCCTCGACAAGTGGAAAGAACTTCTCCAATTCAAGAATGGCTGAACTACTGATGAGGGATGGATAGTCATGGTGTGGGTTATAGACCATACTCTCAGTACAAATGTTGATAGGGAGAAAACAAATGAATATTGTGTCTAACATTTGGAACTAAAACTCATTTCTCAAAAAAAAAACCCAAATTTTCCAAGAGTAGAAAACAATTTTGTAACGTAAGTTAAAATAGGAATTTAAGTAATTTTGAACTATTTTGAACTATGGAAATACAGGACTTTGATCCAACAGTAATGATATGACATTCCTAAATGGATCTTGACTCAGATGTATGTTTCGAGGAGAATGTGATGTGGAGGTTCTTTAAACTCACACGTCTTATTTATAAAACTGATTACTTAAAGACTTACTGATTTGAAGGTTCTTCATGATACCATGTGCTTCTTCAATGGAATTGTTTCAAAGAACCTATTTTGGCACCCTTTTGGTTCCATTGTCACTGAACCTTAACATTATGTGAAGGTTCTTCAGATAAAAAGTTCATAGATGTCTTCAATCTCTGGAGCCCAAGTCCAGTTTCTAGTTGTGAATTTTGGATAAATGACACAAGGTGGCCAGTCAGTTAGTTAACTGCCAGTTAGAGTCTAACAGATTACTACCAGTGATTACAAAATCCAGAAGAGGGAACTGGATTCAGGGCTTAGAATCACATTTTGATTGGACTAGCTATACCTATAATGGCTGCATGCATCAATTGATACAGTGCCCAGTTTCAAGACGCTTCCTGATACGACACTGCTGCAGTTTGGGTGTTTAATCCTGCAGCCTGCCGGCAAACATCCACGCTGTAGCCAGCAGACACAGTAAGTGTCCAGTGTACTTTAGACCCATAGCCTGTTGTACAGCGCCAGTCGGCGAATCAGAATCAGAATCGTGTTTATTGGGTATGTGAGCGACACATACAAGGACTTTGATTCCGATAGATGGTGTATCCCAAGGACAACAGTATAAAACAGCAAAATATGTAAAAATACGTGTCTACATGTGCCTACACCACACCTCTATGTCTCTCACAGAGCTGCTGCTGCGCCAATAGGCCAATAGATGCAATTTTGATTCTGATTCTGATTATGTCAATTGATGCTGTCAGTCGTTCTAGGTTTTAAGTGTATTTTATTTTCATTCATTGTTTTTCTTAAATTGTAGTTCAAAATGTTTTAATTATTGTGATCTTGTAACATTAAAATACAATGTGTTTTTTACAGAGTGCTAAATGTTCAAAATGTTTTCTTTGAATAAATAAAATTTCACAAGCAACACACTAGCCTAGTTTTAATACATAGCATAAAAGTATAAAACAACATATGCAGCGCTATCTTCATTTTAGATTTCTAAAAGGATTTGTGGCTCCCTGTGTTTTCTCTTTTGTGGAAACCGGGTCCAAAGGTTGCCCACCCCTGTTCTAGGGCATCATTTCAAAGGACGCCTTTTAACACCTCTATTTTTTAAAGTCTAACTGATATAACCTTGCAGTGTCTGACTTCACCAGGGGGGAAAGTAAATATTTTTTTAAAGTATTCTTTTTTGTCATTATTTCCCAAGTATCAAGTCTAGGTGTCCTTTCACCCTTGCGTGCTGCCTGTCTCTAAACCTCCTTTTGCAATCGGTGCACTTTCTTCACCCCTGTCCTCAAACGAGGTAAAAGGAGAAATAGACAGAGGTGAAACTGCCATTTCGTGTGTTTCGGTGTTGTGAAACCCAATAGACAACATTCCAGTTAAGGTTCAGCTTTCTGCGAAAGAAAAAAAAAACGAAAACCCAAGTGCTTTATCAGCATGATTCACTGCCCGAAGGTCTTATTGTGGACAGTGCCAGGTAAATCACGCTGACGGGGGTTGCGACAGGCCGCTCTTGGCTCGACCTCAGTTCCCTCTCTCATAGTTTCATGAGGAAATTAAAAGGGAAGAGGTGACTCCAATCAGAGGTTGGATTATTTTCGAACGTCTGGTAAAGGATGTTGTGCAAAGGCATAGGTCAAAGAGGGAAATAAAAGTAGAGCATGCTCATGGAACTGTAAAAACGAAGGCAGAGGTACTTAGGTATCTCAGAGACATTTTGGAGTTTTGGGAAAGTTTGCATATGTCATCAAAAAAGGGTATCCTGTATCAGAATGGAAATGTGTGTATTACTGGAATAGTGGTCATTTAATTCAAAATCCTTTTGTCATTCAACCATCGTTTTATCTGTTAACACATTTAATACAGGCCTTAAAATGGGTTTTTTTTAATTTGCAGAATATCCAAGAGGTGTGTTTTTGTGTTATTCATTAAAAATTTTCACAATTAAACCCATCTGATTTTGTTGACCAAGTGTCCTGGAGCATCTGATTGGAAGAGTCAGGAGGATCTGTTTAGAGCAGCAAAAACAGCAGAATGAACAGGAGCTTAACTTATCATGTAGGCCCTGCAGGTAGTTAGTGAAACCCATTTGTCTCATGCGGCCTGTAGTTTATCTGCCCATAAACATATCTGGGTGTATGGTTACATGTGGATCAGCAGTCTCAGTTTCAGATCATGGCGGATTTTCATAGGCAATGAAACGGAATGAAGCTCTGCTGCTCAGGGCGTGGCTGGCGAGACCCAAACATAAACAACAAGCAGGAGGACGAGGGGGCGTGGCCCACAAGTTCACGGTCAGCTGTAGTCAGAGACGGGAGGTTTGAAGTAGCCAATCTAAGAATGTTATTTTTTTCTCCTTGCTGCTGATTGGCTGCTGCCCTGTGACGTGCAGCGTCTCAAGTTTTCTCATGTTTTTCATTTTGTTCTTCTTAAATCCCTGTTTTCATCACTGTAAATGAATTTCTTACTGTATTTATCCTGCACATGCCAAAGAAAACGACAGAGAATGCCAAAGAAAACGTGTGCATGAATTCCAGTGCAGTCTCTACAGGGGTATTATCAGTATTTACATTTTGGCACTGCTGGAGTTCAGTGTAAGCAGTACAGTACAAATATGGGTTTACCTTTACATTTTCTTTATTAAATTAAAGTCTTCTGGTAGAATTTTTAGGGTTTACACTATAAAAAAAATATATAATAAATTTGTTTAACCACAATGCAGGATCAGAGGGGAGCCCTACCTAGGCAGGGAAACACCCTGGATGGGTCCCCCTTGAATCACAGATGGATCTATAAAGGAATGGTAAACAGTATCACTGACTATTTTTGCATCTTGCAGTGGAAAAATTTCAACTGCCTATTATTCAAAGTGGTCTATTACTCAACCCGCCACTCCCCACTGAGGTAAGCTGTGGTTCTCTCAAAGAAAAGTCACTGTACAAACTTCCACCGCAAAGTAACAGCCTTATTACTCCAAATGACTGCATGCAATTTTATTCCTTAAAGGTAGCTCATCAGGGGTCTGATGGAAACCAGATGAGCAAGCATTTCGCTCTCAGGGCGAGATTATGATGGCCAAGACTGCAGGGAGGAGACACGGAGGCCGCTTTCTTGTTAATAGCCTAACATTAGCGACAGAGGAACTTTGGAAGGACCGGTCTGATTAGCACAGGCCACAGGCAATAATGGGGAACAAACATTGTCGCTGTTGATTCATGTTTTCTTCGCGCAGAAAGCAGGGTAAAATTTGCATGTGGTGCCTCGGAGGCCCACGATTGGGCCAGACGAGGCCATGTGCTTCCTGTCGTCGCGAACCCCATCCCAAAACGTTGCGGCAATTCATCCCAGGTCGGACCGGCGCCTCCGCTGATGCGAGAGCTGTTAATTTGGTATTACAGATCAGAAGCGACGGACAGTTTTTCTGATGGATTCTGATGATATGATAATTTATTCCAGAGGGAAATCATGCGGACATAATTAGCACCAGATGCAAGTTGTCTTTGTAATCAATTTCTATTTGCTGCTTTTTTGTTTTTGTTTTTTTACATTTTTTTTTTGGAAACAGTCTTCGGGATGTTTATGTGAAGTGTGCAGTTACTATGATGCAACTTACTGTAAATCTGTTGCCAAATCACAGCAGTAAATGTTTAAAACTCCACAGAGGGAGCAGTCCGCTAATTCGAAAGCTTGCCTCTTTTTGGGTATTTTTTGGGAGTTGACCACAGTGTGCCTCAAATGACCATTCCTGAATTCAGAAAGCTGAACAGGTCATTTAATTTCGTACCCCATACCACACCTTAAAGAAGTGACATTATTTCTTTATTATTTATAGGTATTATTTCTCAGCTGTCTTCTATTCTTACATCTCCATGAATGCTAACGGTCTACACAGAGCATTAGCATAAATCTCACCTCTTCCTTAATATCTGAGTTTTTATGGGTCACTGACTCACTGTATCCTTTTTGATGCCTTCAAATTGTATTAAACACTACAACCCCAGTAGCCTCATCTCCTTCATCAGGAGTGGTACACATTAACCTTTCATCCCAGAAGGCTATCTAATGAGACACGTACACGTGACATCGACAGCTCGCTTAAAGAATATTATATATATAAATATCACATGTGATTTAGTTAGCCTTGACAGCAATCTGCATAAATTCAAATGCAGCCTGGAACCACACTCTCTCCTGGTCTGCAGGCTTCTACTTAATATTCGGGATTCTTCTTCTCTGAGCACACACATTATGGCATCTGTCTTCCTCGATTATGATAGAGCGAAAAATCAGCACCTCTTCCTCACTGGGCCTTCAGATGCTGTTCTGAAGTAGAGAGTCGTGAAGGCATTCTTACTACAAGTCTTTTTAAGTGGGCTCAGCATGGTGCTTTCTGAAGAATCAACTGGGTCAAAGCATGCTCTCTTCTATGAAGAAACATCATTAGTTATTATTAAATAAGTCCAACTGAGGAAATTGACATGATAACAAAAGTGTGATATGAATTATGTACAACGTTTTAAACTCAGTATCTGTACTGCATTCCTGTTTGTAAATAGAAGGGCAGTTTTGTTTCGACATACAATACATTTATCTAATATACTTAATTATATTATGTGAAACAATATACAGTATTATGACACGCGCCATACTGAAGCATATGAACTCTGCCCCAATAATGGAGAAGCACAGGTTACATGCAATGCAATCTTTATTAAATACCTCTAAAGAAGTTAGATTTGGTCAACTAATAAATAAATACATACATCACATATAAAGGACCTGCTAATCTACCAGGTCTGATCCTGTTGAGCCACTATGATGAAACCCTACTTTGGACACCCAATCATAAATGGGTGTGAAGAACTAGGTCTCAACCCACAGTGCACACAGTCTTAGAACAACACAAGCTAGGAATCAACCACCTTTGCTGCGGCCTTTTGTTCAAATGGACCTTCTAGCGAATATTCAAAATTCTTCAGTCTAACTTCAGTTCACTCCAAATTTAGTCTACAAATGGTTTAGAATTCAGGGAGAACTGTTTCAATAAACCGGTTCTGGCTTGACCAAGATAAAAAAAAATACCCAGCATAAAAGAAATTGGGGCATTGTTGTTCTTCATGAGTCTTTACGTGAAGCTCAGCATGATGTCTGACACCTCAGGCATCAACACAAACAGGGGGAACTTCTATATAAGGAGTTGTTTTGCCGTAAAACGACAGTTTATCATTTGTTGCACTTTTAGCATGGATCTGCGTTGCTCGTGTTCTAAGGGTAAAATAGCATACATAACCTATCATCACCTTTCATGATGAGTGGACCAGTAGAAATAGTGTGGAACCGGGTCCCTCTAAGCATCTGTTACTTGGTAGCTACAATAGCTTCTGAGCAAAACAAATAAGTGAAACTATAGACACCACAGGACTTGGCAGGTTAAGCACATCTGAAATTAAATCAGAAAACAGCTCTGTTATGCATGGTTAAGCTCGCAAAACATGTTGATACAGAGATAAGTGGGCCTGAGAGGTAGACAAGTGCGATCCTCTCAAAATCTCCCCAGGGATGGTGCCATTACTCACGAGCTGGTCAGCACTTGGCATCAGAAGTGAGCAATCTGGTTCTGTGGGTGCTCACCTCCTCTGAATGCCAGAGCTGCTGATCTAACGGCAACTGACATTTCTCCCAGCAGCACCATGCACCTGTGCGTGTGAGAGTGTTGACGACTGGCTGCTGTGTGCACCGGTGATTCACAGGGTTGGGCGAAGAGCTCTGCCTTGCATCCAGCACTGCTGGATATGGGAATGAAATGTGACCTGTAGTCAGACTAAGGAAAGGTCTTAATCATGAAAAAAGTCTAAAATGGCCATATTTGTTACATCAAAGCACAACACAGCACACTGTGTGAACAATGTGAAATTGCATTTAAGCCATTCACCAAGTGAGGCAGTGGGAAGCCGACGATGGCCCCAGGTAGCAATGTGTAGGGTCGGTACCTTACTCGAGGGTACCTCAGTATGTGTTTGTGAGTGTGTAACCACCAGGCAACCAGCTGCAGTGGCACTGTCGTCTCACAGACCCTGAGTTTGATTCCTGGTCGGGGTCATAGCC
>JBBPDE010000002.1:3543352-3554456 GCA_037974605.1 Nannopetersius ansorgii
ATGTACAACAAAGAAAGTTATTGAAATTTGTTAATGTTTTTGAAATAAATCTGTTATTTGAATTTTTGTTTCATTTTAAAATTGTATTCAAAATATCATGATACATATCGTATCGTGAACCCAATATCGAAATATATACCGTCTCGTGACCTGGGCATATTGTTACACCCCTAGTGTTGAGCTCTGTGTACTGTGATAGTGCCAGTTTGAAAAGAGACAGAGGAAGCATGTGTTAACTTTCACCCTCCCAGTGTAGACGGTATTGTGTGGTTAGGAAGACCTACATAGTGGGTGGAACTGGGAAAAAACAATCCCCGCATAAAGACACATCTTTAACCACAAACCACAAACTACTAAAAAACAAACTACTATTAGGGCACATGTTTTGGTTGGGGGGGTGGGGGGGAGGTTGTAGTGTCCAGACGGTCCAGGAGTTTTGTATTGCAGCAATGACTAGTCGACTAATGATAAAAATTATTCAAATGCATCATACACAATGAGAGCTCTTGTGGTGTATGATGGAGCTATAGGCTAATGCAAAAGAGTTAGCATTCGTGTAGCTTTTACCTAGGTAGTCGAATGCAATCATGTAAAAAGTATTTCTATCTTTGCTTGGCACAAAACTGACAAGTCCATTCAGCCAAAGAAAAGAGGTCAAACTGGTAAATATGCTCAAATAATGAATTTAAATAGTCAACATGCTTTCTGTCTGATCAGTCCCCACGGCAGTACCACTGCAGAATGCGAGTAGCTGTGTTTCCAGCAAATTTAGCCATTGCTAAAGTATTCATTTTGGCTGGAGTGTCCCTTTAACACAGTTGCATTATGTATATGGTGTGTCACTGCCTCACTGTTAACCTGTTGTCTAGTTCAATTAATTTATTTTATAAGGCTGAATATTTTTATTGATTAAAATCATTACAAAAGTGAGTTTATTGGCATTGTGATTATTAAAGTGTATTTGCATTGTGACCACCATAGTATTTGGCCGTCAGTGACTCTTTTCAGTTCCTTGCCAGTCACATTGTTGTCCGTCATATTAAAAGAGTGTGAATGACATCCATTTATTGGCCCTGGGGATAGGTAGGGGGCGGTGGGGGCCCAGTCACATGAACAAGGGTTTAATGAATCGTCCTCCTGTTCTGCGGGGGATTTCTCAAAAACAACACTGTAGTAAACAAGCCCATAAAAATGGTGTAGCTTCAAGAGCAAAGGATCCAGATCCTTACACTTACCAAAAAGCTGACTGAATTAAATAATCAATTGTGACACTTAGACATTTGTAACCTAGTAAATCAGTGATATGCTTAATAAGATAGCACAGTTGCTAAATAAATTAAAATATATGCAGTATATCAAATGACCAGCAGCCTTAGCTTATTGGGCAAATACTAACAATTATCATCATGTTTTATTATTATGATTTCTAAATTATGTTCTAAAATATTTACAGTTTAAATGTGTGTTGTTCATAATCCTAAAGTAATTTGGATTCAAAAGCTTACATTTAAATAATTGAACAAATAGAAATAGTGAGTCTGATGCTAATGTATGCATTTATATGTTTATTCTCATCTCCCCCAAGCATGTAGTTTTTTGTCATTATATCATCCTAATTACTTTATAATTATTCTACATTCATTAATTTCCATTATTTTCACCCTTCTGCATAAACATGTCAAAATGTTTTCATAGAAGACGCCATAAGCTGTCATGGCAGAATATGTTCATTAACCCTTTCTGCACAGTCGCCATGGTCTCAACCTCAGACATCACACCGACGGAACGTTGGCTAAACGCCTGAAGCATATGGTACACTTAACTGGAAACACTTCAGGAATGTCAAAGTCGTCATCTGATTGGTTGAATTTTATCGGATTTCCGGGGGACTCAAGTGTTAGTTTATTTTCGGTCCACCGGGAAACAAAGCGCAGACGTGTGATTGCGGAAGAAAAACTGTCGTGTTTACATGAGTGACAATAAGCATTTATCAAGATCAGGTAAACGTAGGATTCTCAAAAGTATGCGAGGTTCACGGCATAGACTCTTTAAGAGATGTCCAGGAGTTTTGTTTGAGGCACTTAATGGAGATAAAAAGAGATATTTTAGCCTGTTTGCACTTGTTGCACGCTGGTCTGTTGTTGTGGGGACATTTCCACACCCCGAAACGTGACGCTGAATGAAACGAACTGTGATTGGTTGTTTGACATGTCGGTCAAACAGCCTTATGGGCGGGCCTTGACCAAAGAAAGCTGCTATGAATTGCATACCTTCAGCCGTCAGTCTGAAGGTCTGGCTATGCGAGACTACAGTCGCCATAACTTGCTATTTGACTTTTAATATCTAATTTGTACTATATTTAATATACAAGGATTTGAAAATATTTAAATATTTGAAAACATTGACAATGTTTCAGTTTCATTTGTATTTTGAATTGGCTTAAAATGTTAGAGGACATTAAAATTAGCATGAATCAGAAACTGTTGCAGTATCAAACATAGTCTGTTGGTAATGGTAATATGACATGTTACATTAATGAACAGCATGAGCTTATGGCAGTTTATGACATATGTTATGCAGCAAGGTGCAAGTAAAGCATTAAAGATGGGACACTGAATAATTAGGATGTTATAATGACAAAAAAAGAACACGTTTAGGAGAGGTAGAGATGTGAAAATAAATGCATACATTAGCTCCAGCATCACTATTGTCACGTTTCCCCTTCTCCAGGCAATGAGGGCAGGTACACATGCAGACTTCCATTTTCGATAACTTTTATTTTCAAAAACCACAACAGGCACGAGGGCCTAACAGAAATCAAACAACAAGAACAAAAGGAGCCAGGAGCTCATAACCAAACTTGCATGACGGTGGACCAACAAACTAAACCTAAACACAAACCCTTATATCCTCTAAACACAAATAATTAAACTCAAACACTTAACACTAACATACCCCAGCTGTGACTAATAAACAAGAAACCCTTCACTCACTTCATTATAGAAGTCCCCATAACCAAAACCTAAATGTTGGCGGCCTCTAGCTGCCGCATACCAGGACATTACAACTATAGAATCCATACTTAAGCTGAATTTATGCTTGGTCATACAGTTATACTGTTATACTTTGTATTCTGTGTATAGTTATATTTATATTTATATACTGGTCATACGGTCTATACTGTGTGCACAGCTCTTTAAGAATGTACAAACCTTTAAGAATGTAGACTCAGGTTGCTATTTTCACTTGTCTCACACCGCTTGATATGTTTACACTGGCTATTCTGGCCATACTTTTTGCACATTCCTTCAACTGTTTTTTGTCTTATTTATATGTATATACAATGCACAGTAAAGTGTCTGCTCACCCTTATTTTATCTTTCTTATTTGCATTGTTTTGTTTGTTTTAGTCTGTTACAATATAAGTGCCCTGTGGAACCTGAGCTGTGCCATTTCGTTTCTCTCTATACTTGTATATAGTTGAGATGGCAATAAAGTTCACTTTGACTTTGGCTTAGACTTTGACTATTATTATTTGTCATGTAAATATCATTATTTGTCATGTAAGTATGAGCTTTTGGATCAAACACATTAAGTTAGGTGTACATTTAAAAGTAATGTGTCAAAAAAGTTCATTTATGAAAAGACCCTGGGTGGCAGGGTGGGTCTAGATAGCAGGGACACAGTGGGAAATAGTGGGCAAGTGAATATTTTCCAGTCCTGATATAAATCTGATATCATTGTGCACCCTACTAATGAACACAAAGGCTGACATTTCTGACTGAATTCGTTGCATATGCAGTGTAAAGGCCTGAATTCCACATTTGGGTTTTCACACTTGAATCCATATTTTATTACCTCTCAGCAAGTATGCATTAACAGTCATCGCAGATTCAGCCTAACGTGTATTTTTTCTGATAACCGAACTGATAATGGTATGTGGAAATCGCCACAATAAAACTGCAAAAATCTTCTGCCTTTTTTGCTTTTATATTTTTGAGGGAAAAAAATAAATCATATTTTTGTAACAAATATGGATGTAAATTCAGCTACATTTCCACATAAAATGTAACTGTATAAATATAGAAAGTGCATCTTGAAATAGTAAAATACCGCTAAACTTAGAGGCGGGAGGTTTGAAAGAAACCAATCCGACAACATTATGTAGAGTGCAGACGCAAACATGACTGCTCTGTGTCTTGTCTTTGTATTTTAATGTTTTAAACGTTTCCCCCCAATTTCCAACAGTTATCTCAGTTTATTTAGTATTAGTAGGCTGTGCCCTGTCTAAACATGTGGGTAGAGAGAGTTATTTTGACGTTTCTTTTTTTTCTTTAACGTGCACTGCTAATGCTAACTGCTAATGCTAATGGTTTTTAAGCAATTTCCACCGGGATCAATAAAGTTTTCTGGTTCTGATTATTTATTTCTCCTTGCTGCTGCCGTTTGCAGTGTCTGTGGCAGGTGCATATCTGGGGGCATATTTAGGGTTTACACTACATAAATAGGCATTTTTTTAACCAAAACACTACAACATGGTTTTTCAATATACGCGGCTGCTCTTGGAACGTAACCCCAGCGAAAGGGGTGTTTCTGTATATGCATAAAATATATATGTAATATGTACTGCCACCTCAAATCAACAAAAACACAACACGGGTATGATTTCATGACTATTCTTCTAAAATAATTGTAATAATGATGAGAATATGTGCCAATTATCTAGAACCGCATGGGCATTATAATTCTATAAGTCTATATACCCTTTAAAGTCACCTACAAGACCATAAGCCTCTTTTGAACTGCACACAATATGATGCCTAAATTGTATTATCAGCATGAGTCTGGCAGTGATTACCAGAGCGCCGAAAAGGCCCAAGAAATCCCTCTGTCTTCATAATGACAAAAGGATTGCCTTTTATTCCGGCTCTCTCCCACCAGCTAACCGCACTGGGTCCGACGACAGAAATAGCGCCTCCGAAACGTCTTTAATAGCCTTATCAGCGGAGCCGGGGAACAGAGGCCCCATCGTTTTTTTTTCTGCGTTCTGTAACATCAGAACCGTTGCCCTTCGAAATGCTTCGGAGAGTCTGGAGTTATTTAGCTCTGGTCCCCAATTCTTAGCTGGTGCCAAACCTTGAGTAGCATTGGAGAATTGTGTTTAAAAGCTGGCAAAGGATCGCTTGGATATTTGTGTGCACAGACACTGCCAGAAGTGGGGGGGTTGGCGGTTGGGGGGTGGAGGGGCAGCATGCCAAAGGGGGCCCGTCTCATCTCGGCACTGTAAGCCACTGGAAAGTTTTGACTGTTGTGGTGTACCAATTCTCCCGCAGCACGGATGGCGCTTGCTTTTTCATGATGTACAGTTTTGTGTTTGCAATTTTTGGTGCGCCTTAAGCTTCCACCCAGTATGAAGTTCTCATAACATTACCAGTGAAATCCACACTTATTCCAGCCTTTACTTCTGGAGATCTATTTTCCTGCAACTCCCTCCAACTAAACCCCTCCACTCAGCTAATTAACACTTAGAACAAGAGCAGCACGGATCCATGCTAGAAATGCAACACATGGTGAATCCGACATCATGCAGAGTTTTGTTTGGTGTTCCTATGTCATGTAGAACCAAACTTATTGTAATGTATGTATGTATGTGTATATGTATGCACTAGGGCATTAAGACAAAACATTAACACAAAAGTTGACTAGTCTACTTCAGAGGCTCGAGTAGCCGCCACCCTGAGAGAAGTCAACTTGTCATGTGTTTTTCCCTCTCTCTGCCCTCGCTTGTGAACACAATGCAATCTCTGCCTCTGATTGGCTTACGCTGACACGCTTTCCTTGGTTTAACCAATTATTATAGTCCCTTCATAAAAGGGGCAGTACCGTTGGTGTTAGGGGAATCTAAACACGAGACCACAACGAGACCAGAGACATGCAGCAGAGAAGAAAGACACACATCACATGAGGAGATCCTGCACTCTAGACACACAAATAGCACGGAGACCTGAAGAACCTGCATGTCGGTGTTAAAGTACAGTAACAGAACCGGCGCTCTGCATCTGAAACGGCTCCGCTGGCTAACATGGCTAATGCTAGCACTGCAGGGAGTTGCCCTGCCACAGCTTAAACTGTTCCCACTCTCAGTTCTTTCATTTACCAGAAAATTCAAGATATCAGCTTTTGTTTTGTTTTGTTTAATTGTCATGTTGACTGTTAATGTTAAAGAGACCTGTTATTAAAAGTTGCTCAATTTTCACGGTTCGGCCAGTGGCCGGTGAGGGCCACTGCTTTTCTGTTGTTTTTCAGTCCTGTTTTTGCTCTGTTTTCTGTTCTGTGTTTTGGGGACTTTTATTTTGGTTTCATGTTCAGTGCTTGTGTCACGTGTTTCTGAGTTTTCACCTGTTTGTGTTTTGCCCCTGATTTCTGCATGTATTTAAGTTCTGTTTGTGTTTGCTTTAGTCATGTGTCCATCGCCTCAGTTTAGCGCACATTTGATCCTATTTCTAGCTCTGTATCCTGTTCCTGGTGGCCCACGTGCCAGTTTATGTTGTTCTTGTTTTTCTTTAATAAATTCACGTGAGCCTGGATCCTTGACCTGTGTTTTGCTCCGTGCCCAGAGGTTATGCACATCCGAGGGGGACTAGCCAGATGGACACATCCTCCACAAAAGATCTTTCTGTGGCCCTAGAGACATGGGGATATCTTTCTGTGGCCCTAGAGACATGGGGATATCCCAGCACGTCAGCTGGGAGGAACTCGTGGAGAGGTTGCAGCAAGTGGTCAAGAGTTTAGCCCTGCTGGAGGACTACAGGTGGTGTGAGGTCAGTGGGACCGGACTCGCGGAGGAACCGACGGGGTGTCGGGGTTCGGGTAGCGAGTTGTGGTGCGGTGGAGAGTCGGAGGACAGGATGGAGACGGAGCATCTCGTGTATCCCTGCATCTCTGACTCAGTCGCGGGTGAGAGTCCCACAGCGAAGCTGTAGGTAACTCCGACTCGCCACTGCTTCCGCTCACTCTCGCTCTGCCTCGCGAAGTTTCTCCTCGGTCGGATCCGAGAGCCTCATTCCGTGCACCTGAATGCAGGGCCTCTGCGATCCCCACTGAACCAGCGGAGGTCACCGTGCCGTCCGAGAGGGCGGCATCTCCCGTGCTGTCCCGGTTTCCCCGACACCACAGAAGATCGGGGACCACACGGTGAAAGAGAGCAGGCCGCATCCTGTACCTGCACCCCGTCTCCACCACCTCCTTCCAAGTCCCGAACCAGTCCAGCTGCTTTCCCCGAAGCAGCGACCCACACCAGCCCCCAGGAATAAAGCCCCCGTGAGTAGGTCCAGCCCTGAGAGCATTAGTCCTGGTAGCATTAGCCCTGGTAGCATTAGCCCTAATAGCATTAGCCATAATAGCATTAGCCCTGATAGCCTAGAGCTAGGGGGCTCGACCGAGCAGGGGGAGTGCCCATACCAGCACCTTGGAGGAGGCAGCCTGCCAGACAACGCGGGCGCGATGAGCGTCCAGACCAGCCCCTTGGAGGAGGCTGCCTGCCTGACAGTGAGGGGCACGGTGAGCGCCCATACCAGGCCCAAGGAAGGACTTGCCTGCCGAACTGCAACGGTTAGCCTACAGGATGGCCGAAGGCCTGCCAGGAGGCAGGACTGTCATTGTGGACTATGAGGGGTTCCCCGGAGTGGGACCCGGACCGCGGGATGAGGACAACGTTCTGCGGTCCACACCCGTGTCGTCCGGGCTGGGGGGGAACCAGCCCAGCCACATGGACAGTGGGGGAATGACATGGGTTGGGAACGGCCGCCGTTGCCCGCCCTTTTGGCGGGGGTGGGTTCAATGGGGCCCGTTTTTGGGGCTTTGGAGCGGGGGTACTGTCACGGTTCGGTAGGCAGCTGTTAGAGGCCGCTGCTTTTCAGTTTGTTTGACTCTGTTTTCTGTTCTTGTTTTAAGGGCTTTTCTTTTGGTTCATGTTCTGTTCTGCTTGTGTCACGTGTTCTTGTGTTCCACCTGTCTTGTGTTTTGGCTCTGATTTCTGTTAGTACTTAAGTCCTGTTTGTGTTATCCTCAGTTGTCTATCCATCACCTCATTTTACCTCGTTCAGCTTCTAGTATATCCTGTTTCTGGTTCTTGTATCCTGGTGGCCCTCGTGCCCGTTTCTGTTTCTTTTGTTTCTCTTTGAATAAAGACACTAGCATGGATTCCTGGCTTCCTACCTGTTCTAACCCTGCGAGGGTTACCCCCCTCGACCCTGACATCAATGTAGGACACATCTGTTCCTCGACTGCATGTTTGATGACTAGTCGAGTCAACTTCGGCGTTGCTGACGGATTAGTTGACTTAAAAAAAGAGTTGTTAATGCCCTAGTATGCACACATACGCACATGTGTATATATATATATATATATATATATATTAGGGCTGTCAGTAGATTAAAATATTTAATCGCCATTAATGTCATGTTTGCCATAGTTAACTCGCGATTAATCACAACTTTAAGTCTGTACTAAATATACATAGGAGTCGACAAATATGTTTGCTTTGTGCAGATTTATCTTTATTAATGGTAAAAGTGGAATAACACTGTAAAAATAGACTGTAAACAAATAAGGGGATTTTAACCGCAGTGTTCTCTTTAACACAGTCACACAGCTGAAGTTCAAATATTTCTGTAAAAACATTAATGTAATCAAATCCAATAGAAAACCAAAGCTATTTGCCACATTTGCCACTATTTGCCACGTTCATGTTTTATCTAGCTTGTTATTGAAAAATAAGTTCCCAGGGCATGGGGGCAGAGCCATTATAGTAGTTGCAATGCATATGGGTGGAGCCAGTGTTCAGGCGTCTTATATGGACAAAAGTAATGGGAGTGCTGTACATGTTGGCTGGTTTTTGTGGGGGTCAGATGTCCCATTACTTTTGTCCATATTAAATAGCTCAGCGCTGGTGTTCCGAGGCGGACTGGCGATCTGTGCGTTCTGCAAAAAGGCCCAAGATGCGTCTGAGATGTGAAAACTCAACCTGGTAAAGAAAGTCTCAGTCCGCCCCTGCGCGCGTTACTTCGGTGAAAGCACCGACTTTCAAAATAAAAGGATTTAAAAAACCTGCGTTAATGCGCAATAAAATAATTGTCAGCGTTAAGTAAATAATGCGTTAACGCGATAATAACGTTAACTTTCCCAGCCCTAAAATATATATATTAAGGATGCACCAAATATTTGGCCACCAAAAATTGAATGGCAAAAAAATATGTGACCGAATATACATATGTGTGTGTGTGTGTGTGTGTGTGTAGATAGATAGATAGATTTGTATATATATATGTGTGTGTGTGTGTGTGTGTGTGTGTGTGTGTTTATAAGTATATGTGTATGTGTGTATATGTATATATAGATTTGTATAGATATACAGTATGTGTGTGTGTGTGTGTGTGTGTGTGTGTATAAGAATGTTTATGCTACAGTTCTGAAACTCACTACCACTCGAGCTCAGAAACATCACTTAATTTTTACATTTTAAAACTGCTAGTGGTACCAAGCAAGGTAACATCCCCACATACTGTTCCCTGGGCAGCCCACTTCTCCACTTGGTGAATGAGTTAAACGCAGAGAAAGTTCACATTGCTCACACTGTGTGCTGTGCTGTGGTGTGTTCACACGTGACTATAAGGAGTCACTTTACTTTATCAGATGCGCTTGACTCCACTGTGATTAAGATTTTCAGTACCAAATCAGTCTGAGGATATCAGCCCTGCCTTGCCTCGCCACCTCAGGTCTTTATTTAGAACACCCCTCCTTCCCAAAAACATACTTTTAAAAGGGATCCCCTATCAATTATCATCAGTCCTCAATCAAACAAGTTAATTCACCTCATCAAAGTGCTATCACCGCCTTTCAAGGGTGAACGGGCTTCCTCGTTTGATCTCCACTTCTTCCATTACCTCCGATGTACTTCAGATGGGGAGGAAATAAGAGGAGACTGATTGGAAGCTCGAAGCTCTCTGCACCCCGGCCAAGTTTTTCGCCAAAAGGAGTCTGTAAGGGCGCAGCTAGTGGCGACGAAGTCGGGGCTGCTAGAGCCACTCGTTTTTCTTTTTTTTTTTCTTTTCAGGAGCGTGCAGCTAAGGCACAGGGTCGTAATGGCAAACATGTGGACCATCTGTAAAGAGTTAGGTAAGTTGGGGGGTCTTCGCCAAGTGGAAATCTTGATAACCGCTGATAAGAACGCTTTTGTAATTTAATTAGATTGACTGGTACATGAGTTAACCGTTACACAATTATGGACAGGCAGAAGAAGTGGACTACCGGGGACAGCCAAGCAGGCCTTTGGGTATTAAAAATGTTTAGACAGAATTTAGTAGATTTCGTTTGATTTAAGCTCAGAATGCGCACTAATCTAAAGGTTCACTTTTCACCTGTTTGTGGCTTTACATACATATAAAAAGTCATTTTAATGAACATTTTCCTTCACTTTATGCTTTAAACGAGCCACTTGTTTTATATCTTGTTCCTCATTCACACGCAACTTTAATGTGAATAGAAAGGCTTCATTGCTGTAGACTGAAAAAGTCAATATCTGTAAATGTGTTGGGTTTTTTTAACATCAGAAAAACAACAAATAAAAAACAGGATGTTTTGCAGCTTGGTTTCCATACATGGATTCAGGGAGAAGATTTTTAAGAATGTCTACAAAACATTCAATATCTCTATCCTTGTATTTATAATGTAGTCTTGAGGAACAGTTCTCCAGGCTTCCTGAAGGACTCTCGAAGGCCCCCTTTTTTAGTCCAGTCCCTGAACCTGACCAGATCTGCGGCATCCCTCACTGTCTTTAAGGGTCACCTGAAGACCCACCTCTTCAAGGAGTATCTTGGGGACTAACTATATCTCTCATTCTGCTTGCTTATGTCTTAAAAAAAAACTCTTGTCTTAACTCTTGACTTTTCTATGACTTGTTTTGTCCAGGTATTGTTTGACAGATGTTGTTTAGGTGCACAGAACGTGCAGTATCTTGGTTGAATATTGGATGTGGATTGAAGTTGTTTTACAGGTTTAAGAAACAAATGTGGACAACTTGAGCACTGATATATATATGTATATA
>JBBPDE010000002.1:3562300-3576624 GCA_037974605.1 Nannopetersius ansorgii
TGCTCTTATATAGTATATAAAGATTGTTTTAAGATATTTTTCCTATTTAAAGAAATCTTTAGACTAGAAACAAGTGATATTATCTGCCTGTGCAGTAAGATATTTACACTTGGTATGTGAAAAAATACCTTAAACCATCTTAATAATCTTAGTCTGCTCTTATATAGTATATTGTTCTCAAAACTAAATCAGGAAGACTTTTAGGCTAGAAATAAGATTGCAAGTCTTAGTTAGATCAGGAGTTTTTGCAGTGTTGAATGATAAGCCCAAACTAAAACACTTTAAATGAATGAAAATATGACAATTTGCTGGTTTACAATTCAATTGAAACACTGGAATCTAACACTGACCTAAATGTCTGTGTTTGACTACCTCATAGTATATTAGAACTAAATAATGAATATGTCATGTTGCAGGTTCTAAGACATCCGTACAAATGACAATATTAAAACTAAATGGACGTCAGGGCTGTGTGTGCAGTGCTGGTGGAAGCACTGGTAAGATATACCATTTGAATATTTTTGTTGTGGGTGTACAGTGACTACACCACATAGATAAAAGTATTGGGACGCCTGACCATTACACAAACAGGGACTTTAAAGATGTTGCACTCAAATACATAGACTTTAATATGGAGTTGGTCTCCTTTAACAGCTTCTACTCTCTTTAAAGCCTTTCCACAAGTGGGAATTTCTGTGGGAATTCTGTGTCCATTTATTCTGTCGAGCATTTATGAGGCCAAGCACTGATGCTGGATGAGCAGGTCAGGGACAATGTGAACCTTGTCTGTATCTTTGTAAAGTCTGTATACCTTCTATTTCCCGCCCATTCTCTCCCTAAACCTGGTTCCACAACTCCTGTGGCTGTGTCCCATTCTCCACACCGCCACTACCCAGGTGTCACCCAATATATATTTGCTCCCCACTTGTGCACCACTGATAGGGATTACATTTGGATTTTGGAGACTGAAAGTGTAATACAGACTGTGACTCAAAAATGTAAAATATTTATAACTATCTAAACAATTAAAATAGTAATACATGCATGTGGCACTGTTGCAGTGCTCCACAATAGGAAATCTTCGCTCTTGGCCTCATGCGTCCCCGTAAAATCCACGCTGCTTTAAGTGCTCCTTGTGTTTGCACTGCCGGCAGAACAGGAAATGATATAATTGTTGCATTTTTTCCCATGCCCACTTGTCCCACGCTTGACCCTCACAGCCAAGTGCTGGGAATGGCCCACATGGACACTAAGCGATTAGGAGTGGAGGGAGGTGGGGGGTTTAGAGGGGTTCAGGACCTTTACAGTGTATACATGTGCCTAAGAGAGAGAATTTGTGGGAAAATGTGTTTATGGGGAATTGTGGCTAAAAATAGAACTTCAGGAAATCTGTTAAACTGCAGTTCTTGGGAAGTTTAACAGCTCTTAAAGTGATGGTTCAGGCAAAACTCGCTTCATACACACAGATGACTTAGCAGCTCACTTTGAGTGTAGTGATTTGGGTAGGCGGTTAGCATGCTAATCAGTTTCCCATACCAACTGCAGTAGCCTTGTAGCTATAGAAGTAAACTCCAAACATGTTTTGTCTGATTGACCAAAGTTAAAGTTAAAGGTAAAGGGAAGGACTGTGTGTACTTGATTGTGGCCAATGAACTGGTCAGCTCTTCACCTTGCAGTTAACAGACAGAATATTTGGGCTGTATAGCACTCTGGTTATTACCATAATGAGTGTTTGTCAGTGCACTGATCTCACCATCGTGCTCATTATTTACATCCCATAATGTTTAGCATCAGTCTCTCTGCCAACCTATTAGGGCCAAGCGCAAAAGGAATGGATCATATGGGAGAGTCCCAAACCAAACAGTGAGGAGCATTGTAGTCCCAAACTCGGTTAAATGACATCATGCAACTTCACTGCTCTGAAGTCATAAGGAAACGCCTCGGACCACGTTTCCCATGAAGACACAGTGGAAGATATTAGGTGTCTCTGGCACCATGGGTTTCTTCTATGTGCATGGTCAAGGTTCCACCTTAAACCTTGAGAGTGTTGAGGGGAAACCCTAAACATGATAGGTAAGATTTGATATTGCTTGGACCGCTATCTGGAAATTACCATTACGTACCTGTAGTCTCCAAGGTACATTATTGAACTGCACTTTATAGAATTGAGTGTAAACGTTTCAGTCAAATGAAATGTTTGAGTATTAACTTTCCATGAGAAAGTGACTGAAATATGTCTTTTTTTCCCCCAAACGTTACATGTTTTTCATTATTGTTTTTCATTATATGTTGAATGTTTTTCATTATTTACTAGGTTTAGCATATTTTAAAAAAGAAACAAAGAAAAAAGAAAATTGTGTTATTTTTTGCAAGGCCTCCAGAAATGTGTTCTATCTAGAGCAGCCATTCCCAAACGTAATTTATATTTTTTATATCATAATCACTTTATCTAGAAAACAACATAAAGTGGAAAATGTAAAAATGACTGATGAGGTATTCCATCAATGAAAAAAAGCAATTTGCTTTATTAGTTCTGATTACGTTTTTACACCCACAAATCTGATCACGATTTTTTTTATTGCAACTGAATAACAAAATAACAAAATGACACTTGACAGCCCATCAGTGGGAACATTTGGGAAACTCCACTCTAGAGAATTTACTTATTTTCTTTCAGATAATGAAATAAAATGTAATTTGCCCAAAACTGTATGCAACTGTATTTATGTTTATGCACTTTGAACGCCTTAACACCATCACTGGTTTCAGATCAGTGGTTTGTGCGTCATATTGATCAAAACATTGTAAAACAATATGAGACACTGAAACCATTGCTTGGTAGAAAGTTAAACTTTTTCATTGACCTTTTTCCCCAAGACATTTGGGGGGATATCCAGAACATTTGGCAATGGGCCATAATGGCACAGTTATTATTTATTTATTATATTTTATATTGTAATACTTTATTACATTATACAGACTTCTAACCAAACACAATGTTTAAATAAGACTAAAATTACAGTTGTAGTTATTTTAACAGTGATTATTTAGATTAAACCCACGTAAGTGACCTAGCTAGGTGTGTTTATATTTTCATTGCAATGTAAAACAATTGTTCATCAAGAAAAAAAATCTGATTTCTTTCGTGTTTTTTGATGTTTATTGGTTTGTATTGTCTTTTGAACCAAATCTACATGCTGTGTTTGTTTGGGGGTTTTTTTGCATTTTTAATGATAGAGTTGGCCAATTCTTTTCATGTTCGACTATGTGTGTTGTGGGATACTATTTGGCAACCCCATTCCAAGAACATTAAATACACAAGCAATAGGTCTCTCCCACCTTCAAAATCCCAGGTTAAACCTTATGGTTGTAACTCAGAGTTTGGATATAGGGATCAGTTAAACCTGGTCATCCCTAATAATCAGTTTATCATTTTCATCTATTAATAGGAAATTGGCCCTTGGTGGCAACCATTTAGGTTTAATACTCCCACGTTTTGATAAGCAGTGGCACAATTACTCTGTGGGAATGCGTCACAGTGTGAACTGAATCGTGCTATATTTAAGACTTTTCGGCCATGGCGTCCGCATACGATGATAATTTTGCTCTTTTTGAGATTAAATGTCTTTGGTTCCACCTAGACTTAATTGGTTTCGTCAATGCCCTACTGTTCCTAGCACAATCTGCCCAGCACCAAGTGCGCTAATGGGGGCAGCGCATTGAGGGGGGGATTCTTTTCCTGCCCCATTGTAGCCGAAGTGAATACACAAACGTTTTGGCTCCGCACAGACTAAACACAGCACAAAACCCAAGACCCACCTGCTAAGTGTGTAACACTGTGGCGACCCTTCGATGAGAATCAAACCCGGCTGCATACACACCTCTTCCTTGCTGAATGAATGAACACCCCCCCACCACCCCCGTCTTTTTTTTTCATTCAGATCCAGAAGACTGGGCGGAATACCGTTCTGACATTTCCTCATATTGAAGGAAAGTAGCATAAATTGTTTACGGTATTTTAGTACATTGCTTGGCCTTAATGGTCCAACTATTTACTTCATGGTTCAACTGAATACGGGCAGAGTTTTTTTCTGACCTGAGGTCAACGAAGGCTCAAGAAATATTGCTGATTGGAAACAGATAGGAGAAATTTCTAGGTTGGAAATGTCTGGTTAATACTAGTCCAATAAAAAAATGTGTTCTGGATTCCAAAGATTCCAAATTTAACAGCTAATGGTGTTGTAAGTAAAACTGGCATCATACATTCATGGGCAAAACCTGGTAGAATTACATATTTTTGTGAATTTTCAATGTGAAAATTGCTAAACATCCTCTACAGAGGACACATTCTGATGCAGGTGTATTATTTAACCAAGCATGCAGTAACTTGAATAGTGGATGCCTTACAGGTTTAAGAAACAGATGTGGACTACTTGGGTACTGATGTACTTCGCTCTGGATAAGAGCATCAGCTAAATGCCATAAATGTAAATGTAAACGTAAATGTTAATGTGAATGTAAATGTAATTTTACTTACTTGTAATGTATTGTGGCCTGTGCAAAACCACATTTGTAGATTGTGTTTTCTTTTTCCAAAAAGTGAAATAAATAGACACTGTGCACTAAATTTGTCAGAACAATGCCACATTTAGGTTTAATAATAGTAAAAAAGATGTGTCATTTGACCAGGGCTGCTCAAACATAGTCCCTTGTGTTCATTATTGACCCTATGGTATCCAAACTTGAGCAGACGTCAGTCTGTCCACGTTCTCAGTGGCCGCTTTATTGCAAGTCATCTGTACCTTTTGTTACCAGTCCAGGACGTCTGTTGCCTGTTTATGTGGAGGAGCCTTGTATCCTTTCTGCTTTAGATTGGGGCTATTGTAGCAGCCCAGGGGTCCGAGTCAGTTTGGTTTGGCACGGGTTCCTCCTTTTCAGGGTTTCCAACTACTGTTTAGCTTTCTCGAAAAACAATCGCATTGTTCTGGCTAAAACTTTTTTTTGCCTTTCCCTACCTCGTCTCTTATTTGAAAATAGGGTCACGTCAACAGACAGAGTGTGCGTGATTCCAAGCCTCCTGAGTTTATCTCACACTCATGAAACCCAGCTGCGCTCTCATTGATACGACAACAAAGCACAGCCCATTCGCCTGGAGTTCACATTTGACTTTTCAGAAACAGCCACCCTTCCATGACGTCATGCGTCTCATGATCTTTCGTGATGAAGAACAAGAACTTGAGCGTGTGTCATTTCTTCACCTGCCACATCCTGATGCAGCTGGTGGACAATGCCCATAGAAAAGATCTCCGCGAATTCCGGGCTAAAGCCCTGTCGGCTAGGGAGTAGGAAGTAAGAGCGGGATTAGACCATCTTGGCCTCTCAGCCTACACAACTCGACGGGCGAGAACAATCACGGGTCCATAGTGGTCTTCTGCCTGCCTTATCAGCAGAATGCCAGTGAAACAGGGGGATGCCGTGGCATTAGCGTGCCGCAACGCTGCCCTACAAGGACCGGCGCCAGCCTCCACAGATGAACCTAAGCCCAGATTTTCCAAGCCTTGAAAGCCTTGCTAACATTTGGGAAAGGGTTGGTGTCTAACTGGTGAGATTTCAAGAATAAAAGAAAACAAATAATGCCTGGAACACTAAAAACCACCATAATCCTCCACCGCTAGTTAATATTGTGACATATTACTTGTTTATTAGTAGTGAAAACATAGTGACATAGTTTTGTCCATTGTGGAGAAGAGTATGTTAGTTTCAGAGACTTCTTCATCCTATAGGTCAGCCCGGTGAACAAGGAGCAAATTAAGCATCTGCTACGTCTGCTGAGGTAACTCCTGCAACTGGTTTACTTCTAACATCTGCTTCCATTAAAATCCAGACTGGATGCTAATTTGGTGACCTGCAAAGGCCCTAAAGTGGTCGCCTCTGAAGCCCACCTGTGCCTCTCGGAGAAAATAATAGGATCAGGGCTATTAGCTGGCAATTAGACATTATTTAAACCTGGAGTATTACCGGATCGCATTACCACTGTCTGGCCATACCCGACCAAGTTCAGAAGTGCATTTCCGTCTCCTCAGACAAAGAGCAGACTTTTATTTTAAAATGAAATATTAATCAGCGGCAATGGGCTACAATACGCCAAAAGTCATAGTATTTTTTTCACATTATTAAGTTTTTAATTCTCGGTGTAGGTGATCAGGTCTGGGTTTCTTGAAGGCATTGTAGCACAAACATTGTAGAACACTCTTTCTACTAGATAACACTAAGATGTTGTTGGAAAATTTGACCCACTTCTTAAGAGTCTGTGATAATTAGCTGATGATCAGCTGTGTGAGGGCAGGGACAGTGGGCTGCCAGGAATGGGTTTGGGGACCACTGGCGAAGTCTATAGGAATATATTAAAGGGGCATTCTGAAAAATGAAAAATGTAACTATTGGTTCTATCTGTTGTAAACAGGTCTGCTCACCTCCTGAGATTTTTCTAGTATTAGACCAGTAAAGCAGAAGGAAGAATGGGTAAGAATGGGTAATATTATAACTTTTATTTATTGGCCTCTACATTACACTTAACCTTTTTGCACTATTAAATATGTGTGTGTGAATGTATATACTTTGCTCCAAACTGAAGATGTATTTAAAGCCCCACTGCCAAGATATTGCATGATGCTTCAGCTGGGCTTGACAAACACTTTGACTTAATGGCAAAACGTGAGAGTTTTTTCTCCTCACTGGTAGGATGATACAGCTCCATCTCCGCCTCCTGAAGCCTTTGTGAAATCAGTGCAGCATAAATATGGATGAAGCTCAAGACCTTTCTTTCAAGTGATGTTCTGCACTGAGTTCAGTCGTTGATTGTAACAGAATGTATGTGATGAAAAGTTGCTTAAACAAATCCAATCCAGCTTTGGCATCTCTGCCGTTCTAGGATGAAATCCTGCCAACTTGGCTCCCTCTAGTGTTAAAGGTGACAGAGAGTCTTTGCAGCACTCCTGTTTTTGGGATGTATTTTGAATGCATTTGAGCTCATTGACATTCGACTGTGGAGGTGTGATTAATTTTGGTGAGTAGAGTAGAGTCTAAGAAACGGAGATCAATCAACAAGCCTGGATGAGTGAGGTAGGTTCATAAGGTATGATGATGCCAGTTTTTTCAAGGCCTTCTAAGTCAGAGGAGGTATCTATATGGTGTCTAATTGGGATCTTAAATTATGCTAAAAAAAAAATCTGCTAAATTATGTATGTGCTGTAATCTCTCAATTTGTTCATCTGGAGACCGAAGATGGAGCAGTAATAATCAATCTAGGAAAACACAAATGCATGTAAAGACTGTTCAACTAGTTTGTGCAGAGAAAATATGTGAGATATTCCTAAAATGGAAATGTGCCGTTGCTTTGGAAATGGCTTGGATCTATCTTGGAAAAGTGGATCCATCAAAATACATAAGAACTTTACTTATTACTGTTTAACCCAAGGAACTTCCTCCTCAGCCATTGTTTTTTAGCTCCTGGAGGCATGTTTAGACAGACGGAGGTGGATATCAGTCAGCAAGCTTGGAATAGTCATAGATTTGGGTGTCAACGCATCCTGTATTTACAAAGTATTTGCTCATCAAGGTTAGAGAAAACAAGTAAAAATTATAATTGTCCCAATACAGACCCCTGGGGTACTCCTTGCGATAGAGGTAAGAGTGGAACCACTTCCCTGGATCATTTTTAAAATTAAATTGTGTAATGTGGAAATCTGGATTATAATTAAAATAAAGTAAAACAATGTTTTTATTGATGGTTTATTGTGAGGTTGGATTTAGTGACTAATCAGTGGTTTCATATCTTTCAATTTAGCATAGTGTGGGTAGCATCATTTTACACTGATATGAATGTGGTTACATGTTTTAAATAAAAAATTAGATGAACTAATTTGCAGATGGGAAAAAAGAGTGATTTTTGAGGGTTCTAATGCGTACGCAGGAGGTCAAAAAGGCAAGGTTTAGAGCACAATAGTAAATGTAATTCTTTTCTCTTGGAACTGTAATTGAGTAAAAGTACAAGTATTACATTTAACCAATACTCAAGTCCATACCTTCCAAAATAACATTTAATAGCAAAAGCACAGCCTCCAATCCTGAATCGTTACATGCTTTTCTAGGTATTAATTCTTTCAATATTAGAAAACGTGATATAAAAATACAGAGGAAAATACAAATCCCAAATACTAACAATAGTAGGAAATGTTGAACATTTCTGTTTAATTTGATGTTGTTGTTTTTGTTTTAAAACAAAGGACAACTGACCAAACAATTCTAGATTTAGAATGTGCTGACATCTTATTTAAACTGACTGTGCACTATTCAAGTTTTTTGTTTATGGTTGTTTTTGTTTGCTTGTTTTTTTCATCCCCTTTATCCTCAGCGATTAGTGATATATAATCTTAAACCGGGTATCAGTATCGAAAGGAAAATTATGAATGCAGAAAAATAGTACATTAGATGTTGGGGGAAAACATCTGAAAGAAAAAAAAACAACTAGAAAAACTGGGAAATCTCTTCACCATCTTGCACATTTACACTGTGTGATAAAAATTGCTCATGTAAAGCTTTGTGCTAAAGCAATAAACATTACATTGGTATTGTTTTAAACACTGGTATTGGTTTTGACATTAAACACTGGCAAGTGTAGAAGAAAAGTTGTGCCAGCAATCATCTCGACTTTTCCTCATGAGAAACAACCATGCCTCTCCACATCATTAACATGTTCATGTTTTCGTTCAGATAGCTACACACACAAACACGCTGCATTTTGAAGTTCAGCCACTAGGTGGCAGAAAAACTCTTTCATTGATGCATGTTGCGTGTATTTTATACCTTCTCCTAACAGTTCCATGTCCAGCACCCAGCCAATCATATGACATCATGTTTTTGATACCATGTTATACAACCTGTAACATCAACTCTGCTTTACTGGTAGAAATGTAGGGGAATTACCTAATTTTCTTTTTTTTTCTGAATTTCTCTACATGGACAAAAGTATTTGGGCACCTCTTAATTATTGAATTCAGGTAGCTCCTTACCTCCACTGAAGGGCTTAATCTTAATGGTTCAGTATAGCAAGACATTTTGGACAACGCCAAAGTGGACCCAGTTTGGGGAAGAACCTTTTCTATTCCAGCATGACTGTGTTCCAGTGCACAAAGCGAGCTCCATAAAGACATGGCTGGATGAAGTTCAGTGTGGAGATCTTTGACTGGTCCACACCATCCTGACCTCAACCCTATCCAACACCTTTGGGATCAACTGGAACGGAGATTGTGAGCCAGACCTTCTCGTCCAACATCAGTGCCTGTGCTCATTAAAATCCATGTTTGTGTAATGAGCAGGTGTCCCAATACTTTTATCTATGAAGTGCATATACAGAATATGAAATGCAACCACAATCTCTTTAAGTGAGTGTGAGATGTGTGTAATTTTAGGCCTACTGCGCTTCTGTGAAATTAAAGCAACTGTGCCCAAAAAGCTTGGCCCAAAGTGAGTCTTTATTTCAAAACACCTCAATTGCTAAATAACCTACCACCACAGTAACTCACTACTAATCTGTCGTCCCAGATCACTCCAGACATGCAGTAAAATACAACATAGCATGAGCATCACCACAAAATCTCATGGGACCAATTAGCCACAGAAACACACTGCGTCCTCCTTTTCATAGGCTCTCCCAATCATGCAGCATGTCAAAGGGAAGTCATTAATGAGGGTTCATAGGAAGAGACTGGGCCTCAAAACCTCATCCTGGACCGGCCTGCTTGAACCTTGACCACAGTAAAAAAGAAAAAATAACCCATATGAGATTACAGGCTGTGGAAAAAAATCTCAGCACACCCTAATGAGAGCTTTCTCAGCAGTATCCTCACTTTTTGTCTCGCTGTAATTCAGTTTAATGCAGAAAATAAGGCCGCTATTACGGGCATATGATGTAACGCATGATGCAACCGTGTGCAAGGCCTTGGCCGGGTTCTATTAAAGGCAAGGCCGAGAGGTGTTTGCTGAAAATCATGCCAGTAGAGGAGAATGAGTTTTATGTAAGCACTTATTAAGGTGAACAATGCTTTCCTCTTTTTTTCTGCCACATTGGTTTTCCTTCTTCCATGTTTCAGGCGCATGAGAGGCAATAGTAGCGAAAAACTGAAGTTTTTCGAAATGGTTAAATCTTGTCATTGACCAAGTGCCCTTTCTACAAATAGACACGTCCTGTTTGCTTTTGAACCACACAACGGCAAAAAGCCGTTAACCCACCTGCTTACGTTTTTAAACCTGCCTTTCATGCAACTTTTCACTGTTTTTTCATTTTTTGATCTGCATTTGGGAACGCAAGTTAACACACATCAAGGCCCGGCGGCAGGGGATCAAAAGTGACTTCTGGAGCTCCGAAATCTTCAGTGGAGTTAAAAAGTGTTCAGGTCTAAATATACTGTGAGGGTCCAAATGTAAAGATTTTTTTTCCTTTAGTGCATTCTGGGCTACTTGCATGGACCCCCTGTACCGTGAAGTTATCCTACTTTAAAAGACCAAGAAGCAATGCTATATTTGTTACGTGCTAAGTCGAGTGTTGAAAGTGAAGCCACTGTGGGGGCAAATGCTTAATCCCACTGGGAGGCTGGAGGGGGGTGGGGGTGGGGCGGGGGTGTCAGTGTGGCTTACATTGTTTATTAGTACTAAAATGGTTTAGGCCTACCATTGCATTAGACTACATCAGCAAACCTTCTACAGAATGTGGAATCTTTAATTATGACACATTAATTGAATAGTTTACCAAAGAAAATCAAAGGTACACATTTTCCACGTGTTGATGAACCTTTAATTAGTTTCCTTTAGTTTATAGCCAACACTTCGAGGCTAATATTTTTAACCAACACTACATTTACATTTATGCATTTTAAAGATACTAACAAGTTAAACCATAAGCTAAAAAAGGAACATCATTGCAGCATGGTGTAAAAAATAATTGTAATTTGTAAAATGTAACACCAAAAACTTTTTTGGTTTGGTTATGGTTTACCTTTTTAGCATCTACCAAACACATAAATTCAAATGCAGTGTTTGTTGAATGCTAGGTCAACCAAAACCCATAAAAGGGTCAATTTTGCACTAGAGCACAAATGACACACTTGTAGCAGGGTTTTTGATAGTCCATTCAGTCATTTAAATGCACGTCAACAAAAAGCACCCCTTTACCAGATGATTATAACATGATTATAGGTTTATAACCCATTTTGCCCATTGAATGGAAAAAAGGGAAAACATTCATCCGCTTTTTTATAGCACAGTTGTTTGTCCTTCAGCTGCAGTTTTCTTCTGGCTCTATTCTTTTGCAGCAGCATGTTCCTTTTATACCTTCCATTTAAATATTTCATCGTGTCTATTTCTTATAAAATGTTTAACGTAAGGGACATTTCTTCCTCCCATGACAAGAGTGAGAACCTTTCCCCTTTTGACATTTATTTATTTTTGCACCATAAAGCTGTGATCACACATGTGGAACGTCTCTGGTGGTACTACAGAAGAAGCTGTGAAAGCTCACTGTGTGAATCAGTCGGCCTGCACCATGCTTTGGTGGACCTTGGTGGGACCATGGCAATCAAATGGTGCTGCATGATCGTTAATTATTTTGCTGTCTAGTATCAACAACCTCAGTGGTGTGGAGGCCAAAATCTTCATATGGTTCTAACAGTAGTTATTGCATCTTACTGATTAATGCAGCTAGCCACCCCTTTCCATAAACTACAAATGGCCTTTGTCGTTTATCTGTGAAGCAAAGCTGGTGGACCCTCATCTCCACAATCTAGCAGCTTTGAAAAATGAGCTCAGCAATACAGCTCTAATATGCGTTCTCATTCTTTTATGGGTTCATGGGCTCCAGTGTTGCAGTACACTGTCAGTTGACTCACTGTAGTCCCTGTGTTAAACTGCACAGTTCATCTATTTTCGACTGCTAGCCTTCTGTTGCCAGGATTTCCTTCCACAGGTAGTTCAGAAAATACTCAAAGGTACATAACTTTCCTCTTACACCAGATGCAGTGTATGTTTGGACAGGGATGCTGGAAGTAGGGGACTGAAATTTTAACCCTCTGAGGTCTAAAAACATCTATGCCAAAGTGACAAATATAGTTTTATTCTGGAAAGCCTCAGCTATAATAATATGTGAGTGTGAAGTGAATGTAATTAAATTAGTTATTGTGTAAACATGACATGACAAAAAACGTGTTTTCTGAGCAAGACTTTTGAAGTTTTTGGGCCTTGTAAACATATGTCTTAGCTACAAAAAGGTAAGGATAGCATTCATTCACTTACAGTATATGTTTATAGGACAAAAACTCAGGGGGCTTTAGATGATTGTTTCGGAAAACTGAAAAGGATCCATTTTTGGATCCTCCGACCTCAGAGGGTTAAGCAGTAAATACATTACACCTATTATGATATCATGGAAAATGATTTGAGGGAGGGGGGAGGCTGTCAATATTATTATCAATCAAGGTGGGGGACCCAAGGGGGCATAGAGTAAGAGTGTCCATTTCTGGCGATGGTGTAGTAGTGGGGCAGTGGAAGCATTTGTAATGTGGTGGGGGGCACATTGGTTCACATAGTGCTGGGGAGGGGTGTTTAGACATGCATGCAAAGTGAACTAATGTGTGAACTAATATTTTATGTTAAATGTGGTAGGTCCAAGCGAAAAATTATGAAATGTGAGGGGGACACGTCCCCTTCAGATCGAATGGCGTCAAACATACAAAGCCACAGACAAAGCCCATGTATAGTAGCCAATTTCATCACATCTGCAGTCAAAAACCCAGGACCCAAGACTCAAACAAGACAGAGCAGTTTTATCGGCTGACATATTCAAAACAAGAGATAGTACCACATTGTTTTTTTTTTAACTATTAGTCCACTTCAGGGCACAAGGTTTCATAAACTAACATTTCTCAAGATTCTTGTGTTTTAGACACAATCCCAGAGCTTTATGATCCATTTTTACAAGTAACAGTGTCAGCAGTGCCAGCACCTCATAAACTGAGCAAAGTGAGGGATTTATTATTTTGTGCAAAAACTAAGGAAGCACATTTCAGGCACCAAACATGTCTTGGCTGATCAAACAGCATTTGGAGAAAGGCGGATATTGTGCAAGTCAGACTTTCTGCCAGTCTATCACTTCAAGCATTGTGCTTGGCAGCTGATATGATACAATGTTAAAAAAATACATCAATATTTAGTTGCCCACGTATATCACACAAACCCTTTCTCAAACTTATAAAATCCCTCTTTAACCCATTTCCTCCTAACTACCTATGCTGACAGCATGAGATTTAACAGGTGAAATCAATGTCAGTCTCAAAGGTTTGCTGCTGATTGATATAGTATCAAGACTAAGTTTAAATGCAGGAAAGGCCAAATGTTCTGCTAAGCGACATCCAAAACTAGGACATCCAAACTGGTCTGGAACACACAGTACTTTGTATCCACTGTTACAAATGGACTTACATCCTCTTCAGGTTTTCCATTTTTAACAGAAAATTCAATTCAGTTTTATTTAATTTGATTTATATAATGCTTTTTACAACCAAGTTGTAACAGATAATATTTTTGCTTGCAAGTACTATTGCTTGTGTAATAGGGTGAATAAAAAAATATTAGCTGCATATACAGTACATACATAAAATACATACATTTTATCATGTTTCCCCATACTCCAAAGCACCAAAGGGAGTCGCATACGCAGACCTTCATTTAAACAAAGCAATGTGCACAGAGGCCAGAAACAAAGCTCAAAACAAGAACAAAAGGAGAACTCACGAACAAAAGCCTGCATGACGGTGGACCTACACAAACAAACTTAAATACAAAAACTCAAACTCAAACAAACCAATAGAAATGCAAACCTGATTTTTCCTGAATCTATCGAATCTAAGCCTTGACCAATTGGTTAAATGCATTGAGGCCAGGGGAGTGGCAGCCAGTTTAAAAGTGGGGGGGGCAGTAAGGTGATGTGACCCAAGGGTGTTCATACAGTATAATAAATTCTAAATAGAAGAACAATCGGCATTATACAGCACCAAAGTGGCGATTTGAAGAACATGCCAGGATAACTTACATAAACCTATTTCTGTGAAAATATTTTTGATTATATACACTTCCTCACAAACATTCTAAAAACAACAGATATAAACAGGATATAGGGGGCAGGGATCCCTCATTTACTGACTCATCTGCCATTTAGTTAAACAAATTCACAAGTTAGCAACCCATAGAACTACAACACAGTAGTTAACATTAGT
>JBBPDE010000002.1:3586268-3597414 GCA_037974605.1 Nannopetersius ansorgii
ATATATACACACATTTGATGATGACTGGTTGTCTGGGTTGACTGAGTAACCACATATTACTCCTACATTACATTTTTCATCTGATCAGTTGTTGTGCAGTGAATATGCGGATGGTTTTTCCTTTGGGACAGTTTTGACAGTAGATTCTATCTGAGGTTTTTAATCCAAAAAAACTATGACTCAGTGTTGATTAAAGCAATTAACAAGTGTTTTAAGTGTTCGGTTCTAGTCACGGCTCAGTTTTCACACCACAAAGCTGGCTTGAAAAAAAAACAACAATGTGGGCCTGAATCTTCTGCAGCAACTGCTTGATGTTGTTGTGAATGTTAAAGCAGAGGTGCCAATGTCGCATTGTTTTAGGACCAGCTGATCAAAACATTAGCTTCTTTGCCAGGAAACGAATGAACCACTGATTAATTCGACAACGGGAAATTTTAGCTCTTGGCTGCAAAACTTTGCATTGATGTCCCTTGGCAAATCACATTATTCATAACTCGTGACTCATTATTCAAAATCATCACCAGACAGATAAGCAATTAAAATGTACCTCAAAGTTTTTCTCTTCTGTTTTCACAGTTCCAGTCGAGAAACAGTATTTGTTTTTCAGGGAAGGAGTATCATCTGGATCTGCTGCACCACTTTTGGGGGCCTCTTGTTTCACCCCAAGACCCCCATTTTTCAAATAGTACTTTTAAAAAGCTGTTTTTTTGCCTGTATATCAATAGGGCCATTTAGATTTTCAGCCCTGTTGCATTTGAAGCTTTTGGAATAGGGCTTATGTGTTTCTTGGAGGTCTCAGAGCCCCTGAGACCACCCTCCTTCAAAAAGGAATTTAAGTAGCTGTTAGACCCAGCAGTTTTGTTTGTATTTAGATAAATTGCAGCAATTTCATATCACCTGTATTTTTTAAGAGTTTTACCCCTTTTGAGGCTTTGGGGATCTCATGTGCACAGGAACCCTAGGGACCCCTGTATATTAGTTTTAAAAGCTGCTAGACCCAGCAGTTGTGTTTGAACTGATGAAGTTCACATGCTTAAGAGTTAGGGATTTCTTCTATTGTTTTCCGTTTATTCCTCTGTTTAGGAGATCCCATCAGCTAGCTGGGATTCCAATCACAAATGCATTATGTCCCATCACAACACTTGGAAAGTAAGAGCTGGCACTTCTTCTTCCCAGTCATGGGAAGCACCACCGCATATTTTCCTACTGGTAATGCAACATTATTGGACACCTCAACATAACTTGGAGGAGAACACTAACTGCCAATTCTGTTACAGCAGTTAACAGATGCTCATGGCTCACTAACTGAAAAATCAAGCACAAAATAAATTACAAGAAAAATAAAATATGGCACCTCAGATGTGTTTCAGTGTGATTTATGAGGCATAGCAAGCCTGACATTTGATCCAGATTAAGTCCACTATCTTACTGCTATGCTTATCCCTGGTCATTTAGAAGAGCTCATGTTTGGTAAGGTGTGTAGATGTGTAGATGTGTCACCATTCAAGAATGTGCTGGTGACTGACCGCACCGTCCATAACTTAGCGGTGTGTGTGGAGGGGGGCATGTTGGTCTTAAAAAATACAGGAACGTAACTGGAGAGCCTCCCTGGAACTCTTTCAAATGGAGTCATCTTCTCTGGCACTGGATTTCAAGGGCCAGCGTTTTGATATGCGACGTGTGATTTAGATCCAGTCACACTGCTGACAAAACAGCTCTCTTGCATTTAGATCCGATGTTCAACATGCAGCAGGAGGGGGGAGGTGTGGTGTGGGGAGGCAAGAAAGGGAGGAAAGCAGGGACTTTGAGAAATGGCTCTTTTATCAAGACTAAAGTGGGGCTTGATCGATGAGCCAAGATTAAAGGCATTCAGATGCTGACCATGTTTGAGAGAGACATCAAGGAGAACCTGCCAGGACTATTTTTTTTATTTCTATTCTACATTGACTTCCATTCAGTAAAATATCTCCTCTTCTACTTAAAGATTTGTGCAAAAGTTTGGACATCCCCAGACAAATGACGTTTTGTTGATTTTTGAAGTTTTATGAAGTAAAAAATTATATTATTTTTAAAAGCAACATTTTCCAAAAACTGTTATTACACAGTCACCTTGCTCAGAAAATTAAACTGTTAAAACAGCAAGTGTCTATTTTAATTACTCTTCCTTGTGGCTAAACGTATGCAGCGTATTTCTGAAGATGGTTTGGGTACCTGTCCTGTTGTAGATGCCAGCCTTATTTCAACTACAGTTTTTGACTGACTGTGTCACAATTGCTCCCAGAATTTGCTGATAGTAAGTGGAATCTAGTCATTCTTCCATCAAAGCATGCATGGTTTCCTGTACTACTGGCTACAATACACGACCCCAGACTTTTTGCAACCTACAGACGTTGATTTTATTTCCTATGGTTTTCCTCCTGATGACTCTATCCTGAAAATCACAAATGTGTATCTGGCAGTGCACTGGAGAACAGTGTCACCTATAACCTCTGTGTCACCTAAATTGTTTTCGTGTTTTACAGCCAATGCAAGTTGCAAGTTGAAATTGCTTTGACATCTTTTGATAGTACTCTTTGCTATATAGTTATCAATTTTAAATCATTTTCAGATTTTTGGACAGTTGCTCTGAGAACAGTTTCTCTAGTACGAACCAAATTATGGAATTGCCATTAATTATTAACTAGCAATCCCCAATGGTAATTCTTGTCTAATCAGTCCTGAGTCAGCTGAGGCTTAAAGTTCTGGAACATTTGCACATTTTGCTACATTTTTTCTGTTTTTATTTTAATCAAATATTGAGTAACAGTGCATGAACTTGGTCAGAGGAACCCAAATGCAAACACACAATCAACCAAAACTTCTGAATATGGCTCCAACAGTCCATTTCTAAATTTAGTCAAATGGGTGAAGGATTTCTCAGTTTTTCAGAAGATATTTTTTTAACCAGAGCCTTGAGATTCTTGGCATTCAGTCCCTGATCTAAATGAATCCAACCAATTCCTATGTTAATTGGCTAAATGAAACACATACCGAAGCAATTATCTGGTTTTGAGTTTCACTGTTCACTGATAAACCACAGGTAATACAAATTAATGTTTTTTTAATTGTACTAGGACTGTAGGATGGCCAAGACAGGGCTAAGTGTAAATACTGCTGAGTTCAGCTGAGTCAGTAGACAGTAGGAACACGTCTTGAGTCCAAAACACGAGTACTACAGTATTACTTTAAATAGTTGAACTAATTACTAATTGCATTAATTTGTCATAATGTAATCTGGGCACAGGTTTTAATGGGTGACAAAAATAACACGTTTTCAATCCCAGTACTGTTTTTATTGCAAACAATTTAAATACATAACCTAATTATTCTGAATTTTACCTGTTTGACTACACTTTGGTGGAAAGTGTGTCAGTTTAAAAGTGTGTGCTAAATTATTCTGTTACCAAATTGCCCTCATATCCCTTCCAAGTCCTCTGAAGATGTTGTGAATCTTTTGAACAGCACCGAGTGGAGATTTGGAGCATTCTGCGAGACAAACAGATGAGTGTGTTTAACAGTTGGGAACAGGCCATGTGGGTTGAAGGCTGGCTTTGGCTCTCGCCAAACACAGACCCATCCAGATGGAGGAAAAGGAAGTAAAAAGACAGCTCCAAAGGCCTTCGCTTTCTTCTGCGGCTCTGAGGCCCGGGTTCTGCGCATGTTACATTAGGCTATTCCTCTCTGAACGCTTTGGCTATGGTTGGTTTCCAGATGGCAGATCTATATTAATTAGTTTTGTTGAGACTGTGCATAGGAGGTGTCCACTAAGTTCTGTCTTGGGGTTTTATGAAAGCAACCATGATCCTGTTTGACCAGTAGAGTGACTGAACATCTTTATTGCTTGTTTTGTCCTGCAGGAGTGTTACCAGTTTGCTACATGCGATCATGATTTCTGACAATGTCCATCTGGAGGTGCCGTAAGGTGTGGCTGGGCGAAATTAGGGCAACTCCAAGAGCCCCTGATGACAGTGCTATTTTTATTATTATTTATTTTACTTCTTTTTCTGCCTCATTCAGTTAAAGGGCGAGTTTTACCATACAGTGCCAAAAGCAATGCATCTTCTGGTCTCCCTCCTGTGGTTTACCTGGTCACGGTGTGTGGGAAGAGCTAAGAGACTGGAACTTGAGTCAATGGCTCGGATTCAAGCCGCATGTTCACTGACTCACAACTCCATTGGACTCAACGGTTTGTGACTTGGTTTGAACTCAAGCCAAATTAGGTGAATGAGCTACAACAACCCAAAGTAAGGTTATAAAATGTAGGCATATCATGTAAAAGAAAATGTTCACATTTTTTAAATCAAAGTAATGCTCACACCTCAACCCTCATATTTGTAAACCAAGCTGCAAAAAGCATATTTTGAAATACAGTAATCCCCTGCTTGGCGCATATAGTGAAAAAACATGTTGTTTTGTTTAAAAATGCATATTTTTACAGTGTAAACCCCAAATATTACATTTACATTTACCAGGCACTTTTTTTCCAAAGCGACTTCCATTCCCTAACTACAGGGGGCAGTCTCTCTCCCTGGAGCAACTTGGGGTTAAGGGTCTTGCTCAGGAACCCAGTGGTGGTGCTGAAGGTAGGATTCGAACTCATGACCTCTTAGTCTGGAGGCAAGTATCCTAACCACTGAGCTACCTCCACCCCGAATCTGCTACCAGAGAGATATGCAACCCAGAAGGTCGCTGGACAAAGGTATTGGGACACCACAGTGAGCTGAATGGTTTTCAGGCAATAACCCCTGATCTACTCGGGCTAAAAATACAACTGAGGGCTTAATGGAAAGGTCTTCTGGAGATCGATTGAACTGTGGAGATTGAAGGGTCTGAGTGCTTGCACCGCAGAGAAATCACGTTTGGGGTGTGGAGGCTCAACCCTGGTGTGGAACTGAAAAAAGTGCTTCCAGGTCGGCTACAGCATGCCCTGAGTCCCCTTGTGTGAAAACATCCAGAAAAAATATATTTATTGCCTCAAAAAGCAAAAAAAGGTGGAGCATATTTGCAGTTTCCGTGTTATGGTGGGGATTTTCGAGTAAAACTATGAATTCGGTTCTCAAAAAAATCAGCTTGTGACTGAATCCTCAACTCCTGATCCGCATAAAACTGTGGGTTTACTGTAACTCTACTGTACTGTAACTGCTATAGTTGATTTTCACCCTTTCATGGAAGTTATATATTTCAGCTTGGACTGAATGAGGCACAGTACAAGGCAGCCACTAAGAACAGACCTCATTTATGTATTTCAGCCTTAAAGGCTAAAAACTCATATCAATCCATTCATCTTATTATGACCAAGGTCGTGTGAGTACTGGAGCCTATATCTGGCAGGTCAGCAGTCCTGCTTAATTCTGAAAATTAATTTTGACTGTTTTTGATATATCCAAGAGGAGAATCAAACATTGCAAAAATTGCAGGAGATGGTCCTTTAATATTTCTACACGTTCTGCTATGATATCTGTGGTGACCCTGATATGCATTTCAGGGGGCAAAGTTCCTGCCCACACCTCTGCTCAACATTGGTCATTCATAAATAAGCACTTATGACCTACAAGCTAGTCACATTTTCTAAACAGAGGCATCAATTTGCATCAGCATGAATATGGAACGTGCACTCTGCTTTTTCATTTGGATTTAAGACACTTCAGGATGCAACTTGTTTTTCATTTAGCGTTTCAATTGTTTTTGGCTTCCTTCCTCTATACCTCTGAAGAGTCTTGAAGCTCAGCCAAGGGAAAGGTATGCTAATCCCGAATCAACGTCTCAGGTCCCCTGATGATTTCTGCAAAAATTAACAATTAATTCCTCACTGAGGTGGAAAACACTCCAAAAGTGAAGCAAGTCTTAACTCGTCCTGCTGTATTTCTTCCTGAGCCATGTGTGATCTGCAGCAGCTTTGTGAAAACTTGTAATACAACTGAATATGACGCCTGAAAACATCTACAAAAAAACATCAAAACAGAATCCACTTATGCCCATTTACTATTCAGCAATGAAGACTGGCTGGATTGCTGAACAGTCCTCAGATTGTTATAAACTCTTACTCTAAGTGGATAATTATATTGTAGCCTGGGTGAAGGTGGTGACAACCCACATGCAAATAAGTTATTTTAGTGTATAGTAGGTTTTTGGTCTGGAATATCTCTTTCAAATCATAGGCCAGATGATCAATTTAATCAATTATAAGTATATTTTTAGAAATGACTTTGTAATTCAATCATTAAGATGTAAAGAATGCAAGTAATTCAGAGTGGATTGGTGTAAAAATGTATCCACATTTATACTTATTATAACATACAAAGAATGTGATGTAAAAAATGCCTATTTTTATAGTATAACCCCTAAATAGACTACCAAATATGCTCCCAGGACACTTCAGTTTCATTTTACACTCTGTTTAATACATTTCTCTCAAAAAAAATATAAAGGTAAACCCGTATTCCTACTGTATAGTTTACACTGAACTCCTGCAATGCTAGAATGTTAATACCGATGTATAGACCGTGCTGCGATTCATGTACAGGCGTTTTCTTTGGTATAAGCAGGCAAATACAGTAATAAATTAGTTTAATTTACAGTAATAAAAATACAGGGCTTTAAAAAGTACAAAACAAAAACCATGAGAACACTCAAGACGCTCCACAGGGAAATTCTGGCTGCAGTTACGTCAAAGGGCAGCAGCCAATCAGCAGCAAGGAGAAATAAATAGCATTCTCAGATTGGCTACTTTTAAATATTTTATATGGAAATGTTACTGAAATTGTGTTAATATTTATGTTATAAAATTAGTAAATTATATTTTTCTTAATAATTTAACACTAAAATGCATGAAAAATGATATATTGACACCAAAAAGTCAGGGTTATGGTGTTGAAGACTCAACACTGGCTGAGTTTTTACTTTCTATGTTTCATTGTTTTATATGCTTATAAAAGTCTTTTTTTTTTAATATACTTGATGATATGTGTCAAGTCAAAACTTGCTTACCTGTGGGGTTTTTTTGTGCATGAGTTGGTGCCTTCTTCACCTTGTGAAAACATTTGATGATGAATGGACCAGAAAAAACTTGCAGAATTGTTTAGCATAAAATTTCATAAAATGTAACATCTTCTACCATAAAGTTTCTGTTTCTTCTACTTGATATTATTATTGTTATTTTTTTTTTTGTTGTATAGTAGATAAATAAAGTAACTCCTAACCCTAAACTCAAACCTGCAGTAATGTTTCACCAGATCGTTTTGTTAACGCTTGTAACAACACACAATTACCAACTAATAACAGGCTCTCAAAATATAATTTTATAGTGTAAACCCTAACTATTAATAGTAGTAGTCATTTATATAGAAGTTACACAATCGGGTGATATATTTTCGCTGTATCCATAAATAACAAATTTATCTTCATTTTTCTTCCATTTACATTTTTGTGCATGGAATCTTTCCATTATGTTCTAAATGAAGCAATTGCAATGCTCTGAATTTGGTCTTGGAATTAACATTTTTTTACATCATAAATAAAAAGAAAAGGTTTTGCCTTCTCCTGTAAAGTTACTGTTTTGGACAGTGATGGTTTGTAACTGTATCTTTGAAGAACAAAGGCAGAAGAACAAGCTAAATTTTCTTACTGCAGCTCTTACTGCACCGCCTAGCATGGCCTTCAGATTCCACTGAACCTGCCTAATGGCTACATTTTCATTCAATTTCATGAGACATTCCCTCCCAAAGCCATAACCCAGATCCGCAGTAATCCCCTGTATGTCCCGGGGTACTTTAGACCACAGGAGCAGGTCTGGGTCCTTGTTCTTTTTTGCGTCTGACTCTTCTGTGTCAATTAGACATGCAGCTACTCTCACCAACTGCTCGGTTAAAAGTTCTTTTACAACAAACCTAAATACATTTGGACAAAAAATGGTAGACATTCTGTGTATAAGTCTGGATAAACCCTACCCCACCCCCCTACACCCCCCCACCCTACACTCACCACCACCACACAGAAATATGGACACACCATAATCAGATTACTGGGAACTGATGGAGGCCCCACTGCTAAAGCCTCAGTCTGCCCTTACTTTCAAACACAGAGGAGGAGGAGGAGGAGGAGGAGGGGGAGGAGGAGGAGGAGGAGGAGGAGGAGGAAGTGTAAGCAGAGTTAGTTGGTTTTTTTTACATAAAGAGCTAAATGTTTCACAACAACTGGAGACTGCTCTCTAACTACTACACGAAGGGGTTATGTCAATGTTTCCGGTCTGTTTTCCATAAGCGATGGGATATTTCCAGACGAGAAGCAGGCGTTACTCAACATTACCTACATTGCAGGGCAGGCGTGTGGGCGAGATGTTGATTGTTCTTTCTCTATTCTCTATGTCTATCTATCTATCTATCTATCTATCTATCTATCTATCTATCTATCTATCTATCCGTCTATCCGTCTATCCGTCTATCCATCTATCCATCTATCCATCTGTCTGTCAGTCTGTCTGTCTGTCTGTCTGTCTGTCTGTCTGTCTGTCTGTCTATCTATCTATCTATCTATCTATCTATCTATCTATGTCTATTGATCTATCAATCAATCAATCAATCAATCAATCAATCAATCAATCAGTCAGTCAGCCTCTCTGTCTGTCTGTCTGTCTATTTGAAAACAAACACAGAGACTGTAGGATGTGATGTATGTGAGATACTTTATTTGAATACAATATATTAATGCACCTGGTCCAATGACAAAATAATTTCCTAATATTTTTAATGGCACAATTTCTTTTTATGTTTAGCATATTGGCAGAATAGAAAATAAGCTATAATGTACCATAATGATAATTAATGGTAAGCTTATAATGCCCAGTGAATGTCCAGCAGCTAAGCAACAGCTAAGCATGTGTGTTTCTGTAGAGGTCATGTATATAGAAAAATTTAACCTGTTACTGTGTGTGTGTGTGTGTGTGGGGGGGGGGGGGGGGTGCCCAACAACAGACCCAACATTTGCTAGAAAAGGAATGTCTGCCCATCCACAGTGCAAGCCTCACCCAGGTTCAGTGACTGTGTGGTGTGGAGATTTTCTGGTGGTGCCCTAATGAGATTAAGGAGATGGAGAAGGTCCCCTAAGGTGCCCTCTTTTATAAAGAGGGATGAGGCGAGTTAACAGGCTAGAGCACAAGAGTACTAAGAGCACTCCAAGAAAGTGACTGCTTCCAGAGTTCCTGTGCTTGAGAAATTTGCCAGTTCAGATACTGCAGATGTGACATCATGACATAATGGGGTCATTTTCTCCTTGAAGTTTTCTACACCTTTTTACACGTTCAGTTCAAAAGTATCCAAACCACCCCTTTGGTTAGTGAATTGCACACATTTATCTTGAGTAATTTGCACACAGAAGAACTGTTAAAAGGATGAGACATTTGTGGACCAGAGGTCATCATGCCCAAAGCCAAGCATCAGCGAGAGGGGTATGAAGCAGTATTATGCTGTGGAGTGGTGAATTTTTCATTCTCCAAAGTGATGAGCTGGAGTTTCAGAACTAATCACCAAACATCAATCTCTCAAAACCAGATCCAGTAGTATCTCAACAGTTTGTGTGAAATATTACCAATTTCCTAAACTTAACAGTTAGGAGGATGTATAGTTTCTGGATTATATGGTGTCAGAAAGCACATCGCCTATCAAGCCCAACAATGTCACTGATCACTTACCAGACCCACAAGATCAATTTCAAACCAATTTCAATAGTAAATTCAAAGTGTCACTATAAAACCCACAATGTCACTTACGAAACCCACATTTTATAAGTAGCCTGATTAGTTTAGTAATTGTGGATTTAAAGTGGAGTTAAAAGCTCATGAGCGTTGTCTGAAGACCCACCCTCATGCTTGCATAATTTTTCCTATGCATGGAGGAAAAAAACCCATGGCCACTTATTCCCTTAACTCTTGTAAGTCTTTTGTTAACTGTGTATTACAGTTTTTCTCCGTTGGTTTGGCTCATTTCTTGAAACAGCAATTACATTCTTAACACTATAAGATCATTTGGCCAAACAGTCTTACAGTACTGCGCAACATTACAGCTCTCTAGCAAAAGCTCACATCTCTCCCAAAACTGTTTACACATGCCTTAAAACTAGGTTCATTTCCCATATACAGAGTCAGTACCATCAAAATGATAAAGATCTTTCTCAATTGCTTTGGCTCATTTGCATTCAGTTAGTGCTGTTGCCAAAATAACCTGGATGGTTCAGCACAACACCATGGATCACCTGCAAAAGCTCATATCTCTCCTAAAACAGTTCATCCATGTGTCAAAACTAAATTACTTCCTTATATAAATTGCCAGTGCCCCCAAAATACATCGTCCCTTTGGCATTGTGTGAGCACTGCAAGTCAAAATGCTTAGATGTTTTGTCACTATGGCAGAGGTCTTGGTAACAGAATACAATTATATATAAAACTGAAAAAAAGGATTTTACAGTAAGAGCAGCCTCCAAAGTTTGACATCACACACACTGAACTCATACTGCCAAGGAAACTGTAACCATTCTTAATTCACTCACAAACTTCAGTAGGGGACATAAAAAGAAAATGTATACAGTTCTATACACGTACAAACAAAAAACAAAAAAAATTATATCCAGCCTACAGTGCTAAAAAAGTTTCACAACTACAGTAACACTTTCACTAGTCACTGTCGTCACCCTCCCTCTCCTGGCCACCATCCTCATCCTACTGTCCACCATCCTCATCCTCCTGGCCACCATCCTCATCCTCCTGCCCACCATCCTCATACTCCTGGCCACCATCCTCATCCTTCTGTCCACCATCCTCATCCTCCTGGCCACCATCCTCATCCTCCTGACCACCATCTTCATCCTCCTGTCCACCATCTTCATCCTCCTGACCACCATCCTCATCCTCCTGTCCACCATCCTCATCCTCCTTACCACCACCCTCATGCTCATGGCCACCATCCTCATCCTCCTGTCCACCATCCTCATCCTCCTTACCACCATCCTCATCCTCCTGACCACCATCCTCATCCTCCTGTCCACCATCCTCATCCTCCTGTCCACCATCCTCATCCTCCTGACCACCATCCTCATCCTCCTGTCCACCATCCTCATC
>JBBPDE010000002.1:3597514-3609553 GCA_037974605.1 Nannopetersius ansorgii
ATCATGCTGACATGTTTTGGAGAGAACAACCATTAGACTGAGAATCAACTAATCAGTTTAAGATCTCAAGATCTATTATCTGCTAAATGTGGGCTCATTGTGCTAACTGAGAGCTAATTGTACACAACCATTTGCAAAGATGCACTGAGACACTTGAGACATGTACTAAGACATTTGCAATTTGATGAAATCATTGAGAGATGCCATTCTGTTGTGAACAATTGCAAGGTGGTTTGGAGATTTGTCCATGTTGTTTTGAGAATGTCATCGCTCCAGATCTGCCAAATGCCGTAAATGTAAGTGTAAATGTAAATTTTGCAACTTCCATAGCAAGGACTTGGTTCGTGCCATTTAAACTCTTTACGTTAAACGTTTTTTTTTTTCACAGACATTTTTCTTTTCCGAGTTTTAATCAAACATAGAGAAGACTTGTTTCAAATGAAGAATTATTAAGCAAACTTTCCAGTGATGTTAAAGCCCTCTGCACTGCCAAGGAGATACAGCCTGCCAACATTGGAGCATAGGGACCACCTGTTTGCCGTGGGGTATTATTCTCACTGCCTGCCAGTTTTTCATGAATGAAACTCTTCTAAATGTGCATGCAATGAAGGAAAAATAAAAATGAGCGGTAACCTCCCCTTTTTGGTTCTAATGGGACTTCTAAGGGTCTGTTGCACCTCTTTAATAAATCACAACACTCACTTCACTTCACAAGTTCTATTGGGAACTTTAGGCTTTATGCTGCATTTCGCCCTTCTCAGAAGAAGACATCTGAAGAGAGACTGGCTGAAGACGTGTTCAAATAAGTAGCCAAATGACATTCATTACCCGTCCTCTGTTGTCCGCCATTTGTTGCAAAACCGCAAGCCGGCCTGTTGAGATACTGGGAGGAATTAAAAGCGCAGACTGGAGTGCAATTTCGAACGGCGTCAAACACAGCAATTACGGCTATCTGATGTTTCTCTCTGATGACATGTCGAATTGCGGTTGTGCAGACCCGCATTAAAAAAGGCGACCATTTTCAAGCCATGTGGAAATGGCCTGGTCCTGCGCAAGTGGCCACATTAAAGAGTTATCACTGATAACAATGAATGAACAAGATGAAATGAAGTGGCTTTTTAATTGCTGGAGAGAGGCCATTAGCTGGGTGCCCACGCATAACTGCTAGCGTTTCGCTGCTGCTCGCGCGTCTCACTCGACAAGGAAAGGAGTTGGGGGGAGTAACAGCAGGGAGTTTCACTCACAGTCAAAAGAGATTACAAGGAAAGGAAAGGAAAGGAAAGGGCACAATGAAGTGCAAGAGGGAGAGAAGGTGAATAGGTAAACAAAGGGGTAAACAAAGGGGTTTACTCTTTCAAAAACAGTGTTCCTGCATTGGTTTGCTCTGCTCTTGTTCTGCATTGGTTCTGCATAAAATATTTCTCAGCGCATTCCTTCTTTACTCTTTTGTCTTGGATGTAATCCACTATACGGACAAAAGTATGCAGACACCTGATGGTTGTGGACACCTTGTTCACGAGATGCTAGGTGCCAGGTGTTAGCGCCGGTTCAGGAACCTATTAAGAACTGGATTGGATCAGATTGCCCATCGCTGAGCCACATCATTACATCATTACATAAATCTGTAAAGATCTCCAACTACAGCAACCCCAGTGCCAAGCACAGCAATAACAAAGGAGGAATACATAAGCTGTTCTTTCTTACTTGTTTTTTCTTAAAGGGTGGTAACAAAGTTTAATTAGTCTCACTGGTCACAATAGTCCCAGTATAGCCTCGGAAGTGTTGGTACACTATGGGAGCAGTTTTTCTGGCTGCGTGCCAGGTCTTAGTCTGTAGAACCAGCCCAAACTGCCTTGGTGGAAAGGGGGTAAATATGGAGTCGGTTCTGTTTTGTGACCATATGTTACATCATGGATGCAGCTCTATTTTTAGTTCAGCTCACATTAATTCAAGCATTAATTTAAGTTAATGATGCACCAGAGATGATGGATAACTGCACTGCAAGCTGGCTGGAAAAAACAGGCTTTATTATGTTACTAGCCAAACTTGACCTACACAACTGCATAGTAGGTCAAAAACTAATCCTTCTTTGGACTTCATGAACAAGAGGCTATAAATGATAAAAGAAATTGGCATCATAACTTCAAATTAGCTAAAAAAGACATTAGCATAACTAATTGAGAGTTATTCCATCTTATGCATTCCACCCAAAGAAGACCTAGGCATTTTCAGTACGTATGTTGTTTTTGCCTCTGGGTTTAGATCATAGTTACTTCATTTTTTTGTAAAAAAATATCAACATCTCTCCCGGCACTACCTGACTCACTTAGAATTCCCAGCTGGTTATATGAACTCTAACACTGTGCATGGCACAAAATAACAACAAAAGGTCCCAAAGGTCCCAGTCTTGTCCCAGTGCATTGTATCAACTGGCTACACAGTCTCTGGAAATCAGACCTACAGAGTTTAAACTCTCAAGATCAGATGTTCATGTGAGAAGACACAGAATACGCCATGAATTTGTGTTATTTCACCATTTTTATGAACCCTGTGCTTCACAAGCATGATTAGGGAGTAGAACTGTACAGTTTGTATGATTATGCCCGTTAAAGAGAGTGCTCTAATGTTCCTGTAATGTTCGTCTATATCTTAACCACTAAGAACTATCAATGGTGACACTGTTTCACAAGTTCTCAAGTGGATGTCAGTATCAATATCATTCACAGACCCTCAACAGACTTGCATCATGCCCACTTCTTCCAAGAATATTCCCCTAACGCCTCATGAGGCTCAAGGCTAAATACTCTGCAGCTGTCGACCTAGATCTCAATCTCAACATTTCTCTACGAACTTCTGCTTCAGAAACCACCCAAACCACATCCACTTCCTTCGCATTGCCGTGCTTTTTTCTTCATCGTAAGCTTCGAATTCACTGCTCCCGGATGCAGGTACACTACCCACAAACCATGCCCTGCTGTCTGGAGAGTTTAGCACTGTTGAACCTGGCTGGTGTTTTGTAGCATGAAGGGTTATCTCGGCCTGAACGGTCAATAACAGCGGTGTCCATTCTGCAGCCAGCAGGTGAAGGTAAACAGAGCCGGGACTCCCTGCCGGCTCCCAGAGGTTTGGGACGACACCTCAGTAGGCGGTCAGCTGGGAAACATAAAGGGCGAAGGACCTGAAAAAAGCATTCTGTCACAAGCACTTGGGGCAAGTTCTCATTTGCCATCTCTGACATCATGGAAACATTTTGAGTCCCCTTATCTCTTGTTAAGATCACGGAATGTGGTGAGCAATTTTTTTTTACCTGATTTTACTAGCTGATAGGTTTGAGTTATTAACAGGATGGTAGTGATGTCGATGATGATGATGATGATGATGATGATGGATGGTTATCACATGTTACCCTCAGAGCAAAATCTATAATAAGTTTGTTAAAAACAAGCACACAACTATGAACAGTAAAAATGAGTTCAAATCTGGGTTCAACAGAGATTCGGTTCTACTGCTATGCTATGCTCGCTGATGTTCTAGAAGGGCCCCTACTGGCTTGTCCACTGTGCCGTACACTGGATAAATGTTTTCAGTTACAACAACACCCGCACACGAGCCGTACCCGAGGGGCTCTATGTCAGGGCTAAAAGAGGGCCACAGTCAGGTGACTGCACCACTGCTTCCTGATTGTAAAAATGTTATCGTCACAACATAGAGAAAGGCCATTGTTTTATAATGTATGTGCAAGAGAACAACAGCTGGGAAGTCCACAAAATACGAGCACCACTATCTGTTTGGGCTGAAGGGGGAGTTTTCAATGATACAAACAAATTTATCTTTAACATAAAGCTGTACCAAACAGCCATCCCTAACAACTTAGCTGGGTTAGGCATCTAGTACACAGCTAAGGAATGGCGAGAAAAAAATACAATTCAGACAAGGCTATACAGGGTGGAACGTCAAAAACACTTTCCACTGGTTCAGCTTCATGGATGCGAGAGAACTGTTATTGCACAATACACTGATACACTGAGATACACTGGAAAATCCAAGCATGCTGTTCAGTTTAGGTAATGCACAATTACTGTATACCTATGGAAAAGTCCCTTTAGTGTTTAGAATGCACCAAACTCACCTGATGCAACTAATTAACTAATGAACAAGACTTTTATGGCTTAAAATAGATGTACAAACAAGAAATACTCCATTGTGCAGGGTAAGGGACCTCCAGGACATTAGGAACTACTGCCCTAGAAATGATATGGGAAATGTCCTTCATAATATTTGACAGTCCCCTACTTTTGGCCATTTTCCATTCTCTTACAATGTCCCAACACACCTGATGAAGTTGATAAACCCTTAAGAGCATCTACTGGAGGTGTCTGGTGGATCAGATTAGGGAAGCCACCAGGAGCTAAACTGATTAACGAGAAGTTGGCCACTGCCACTGTGGCACAGGATAGATTCTCACGATGGATGGGTAGAAGTTAATTACATGGTTTCAGTTACTGGTCTAGTCAATTCCTGTTCAAAGCTATTCCCTTTAATACAACCCAGAACTGATGGGCATAATGGACAGATCATTTTGGTGGATATTTATGAATGATATCATGGTTATGAAAACACAAGTGCTTTGTTACATCGCTGAGTTGTCTAGCCATTCTAAGCTCTGAATCTTACAGCAACTCACTTAATTATATTGTAGCACTCAGAAATGCAGATCACTGTCGGACTGTAAAGCAGGAATGCCCCATAATGCCAACAGTTCAGGAAGAGTTATATTACCTCAAAGAAAAATATCAAATTGGATAATACAACCAGGTTCCTTGGGTATATGAACAGAGAAACTGCTTGCACCATTGGTGGAATGCACTAAAGAATATTTATTAATAAATGTTTCTAAATGAAAATTATGACATAATACTGTTACTTATGCTCTAACTGCAGTACCCCGTAGAAATATTGTATATTCATTTGAAGTATACTACATCTGCAAGAGTTTGAAAAGGATACATACGTTTCCATGGATAGCATTATTACACTGTGCTACTAATTGCCATGGATAAGCCCCAGCCATCTGAGATGGGCAATCTCCATGATCACTCTACACTCACATCCATGAACTTATGACACCTGTCAGCATTTTTATACATTGTACCCATTTACGTTGATAGGCTACACTCAGCTTCATTGTTATGATACATTCCTTTCCATAGTTACATGGCTCACTCTGATTATACAAATATAACTAGAGAAAGTACTTACATGGAAGTGGAGGACGAAATGAAATAAATACCACTGATACACCGGTAAAATGAGCTACATTGCTTTGGAGCTGGATAATGGCATCCTTGTCATTACACAACACACATTATGACCTCTATTCTTATGCTACATCCATTTCCACCGTTACACTACACACATTGCCATGCATATGCTACACCAATTGTTGCACTATACCCATGTTGTCATCCTTAACTAATCTTCATGGTTACCCTAAATCCATTTCCGTTTTTATGCTGCAACCACATCCTTGAATACACCACACTCATTTCCATATACACACTATGTGTTTAGTCTGTGTAGGCCAACAGTCATACCTCTGCATTTGCCTGCGGTCAGGCTGCCGGTGCCAAAGCCCATCAGCACAACAATGAGGTGGAGATGGCCAGTGGAACGGTGCGTCCGGCGACAGACGCAGCCGTGCTGTGAGGAATTTATCGTCGTGGCACCATTCCCTGCCAAGCTGCCATGCCTTTGGCTGCCACCCCACTTGGCACAGGCCGTCCGGCTCTCTGTTTATTCAGTGGAGGATGGGCCGGGCCAGTGAGAAAGCGTAACCTGCAGTTAGCTTCCAACTAAAGAAGATTTCAGCTACAAGACTGATTAAGAATGATCGCCTTGGAGCACAGGGCCACAGGTAGCAGGTACAGCAGGAACTAAAGGGTGGGGTCAACACCCTTTTTACAATTTCATATTAACAACATCCTTTGTACTTTTTTATAAAAGGCAGACTTTTGGGTCCACATCAATCTCAGGGCAAAAACCCCGTAATGTAAATGTAAAAATGTTCGATATTTAACACAAGTTCATCGCCAACTTAACAATAAAGAGATCGTTTACCAGTTCAAGGTGCTCCTTCAGGCGAAAGTTAAGAAAATACCTTAGCAGGCCTCCTATCTTTTTTTTTTCAAGGGCTTTTTTGCTTCAGGGGAAGTTACCTTTTATTCCCCCTCATGCGTCATTCCACTGACCCCTGGGCAATCCATCTAGAGAGATGAAAATAATTAAGGCCTCTCTGCTTTTCACCTGCTCACTGTAAAGAACTAGCTTCCTTTCAGCCTCACTTTACACACCGCAAAACACTCGGCCGTGGCACGGAAGTGCAGGGCCAACAAATTCAATGGCATTCTAAACAGGAGCTAGCAATTAATGCAAGGAGATATATATAAATATTCACTCCTTGTATTAATTTCTAGCTCCTGTTTAGAATGTCAAGCGATTAAGAAAATGATCAAATTAATTACAAGTGCTCTGATTAATTAATCTGATTAATTAAAAGTGTTTACAGCAAAACCTTTTTGTACTGTTTATGTGCAACATAACCTAATATGCAGAGGAAAAAATATAAAACGATAGAAACAATGATAGAAATAAGTCCATCTAAAATGTGCAGTTTAGGACAATGTACATACACACACGGGCATCAGAAACATTTTAATGTGGGGACCCCACTGTTGGGGGTCTGGAACTGGGGTAGGGGGTGTAAGGGTGATTTATAGATGTAGAGTACTGTTCTTCCCCTGGGATGCGCACTTCATTCGGTGTCTCGCGTGTTTCACTCATACAAATCACTAGAGGAAGAAGTGGGTGGGGGGAGAAACTAATGATTTTTAAAAGTGTGGGAGCATGTCTCCCCCTAATATAATTGTTCTGGCACTCATGCATACAAGGCGTCTTAAGTCACTATTATAACCTAGAAGTGACAATAGAATAACACCCGCTTCACTATTTCTCCAAAAATGTAAGAGACAAAATAAACCCCACAGTAGAGACCATTTTCACAGGGAGTTAGTTAGTGTGTCAAAGATAGACACGCTGAGTTTGAGTCTAACTGCCTGGTCTAGCTCCGCTGCTGGCGCTGGGATCAGGCTGTGCTGGCTTGGAGCGCCCAGTTAGCACCTAAACATTTTGCACTGAGGTGATATTTTAGGCCTGATGTAGTCCAACATGGGATATCACCCCCCTTCCGTTCCTGCCCCCCCCCCCTCCCAACAATAGGTCCCATGTCCCCCCACCTTAAAAAGTCAAATGATACAAAAATTCCTTATTGGGTTAAAGGGGTTAGGGGTTCTGAATGAACACATTAATTTGCATGTGTGTGTGTGTGTGTGTGTGTGTGTGTGTGTGTGTGTGTGTGTGTGTGTGTGTGTCTGTGTGTGTGTGTGTTCATACATATGTATTATGCACTCACAAACACGCATATGCATTCACATGTCATATTTAAATATATATGATCATACTCTGGCTGTATTAAACTATTACACATAAGACAGATGGCAACGCAAACACATATTTTTTTTCCCCCTTGCTGCCTTTCATACTTTCTCTCTCTATTTGACTCTCATCCACACACATAGTGTGAAAATAACATTACAGAGATTATAGCTTCTCCCATGTGTCATTTCTACCCCCTGGGTTGCTCAGGTAATCCCTGTTCACCTGCACACTCTCTAACACACACACACACACACACACACACACACACACACACACACACACACACACCTTAGGCCTCTGTGTTTGACTACAGTAAGCTTCTGGCTCACATGGCAGCTTAAAAAACATTGGAATGATGTCATGTCGACTTTCTCTCTGATTGGCACAGGAGAAGCTGTCATTGTAGAAGCTGAAATCAAAGCCTTTTCACACTTAGAACTGCGGTCTAGTAATGTCAGCTTTCAGTGCAGCATTGCATGACAACACTTTTCACTGAGTATCTGCCCTCTTTAATTAATTCAGAGCACATTTTTCCACCTTAACTACAGGGGCAATTTAATGCATCCACAGGCTGAATTCTAGATTGCCCATGTAAATATATACTGTATGTATACATGTATATGTGTGTATATATATATATATATATATAGTACATATATGTGTGCATACTGAATATGTATACTGAAGGTGTACCAGCGGCGGATCCTTTAAGTCCTATACGTTATGAGGTAAGACCTCCATGGCTCAGACTAATTTGTCTGGAACATCCCAAGAACGCATAATTATACTTTGATCTGGGGAAATTTGGAGGCCAAGTCAACACCTAGAACTGTTCGTCATGTTTCGCAACCTGTCCCCGAACAGTGTTTGCAGTGTGGCAGGACATCGTTCTGTTAAAAGAGGCCACTGTTATTAGGGAACAGCGTCACCATGAAGGCCCAAACTTGGTCTACAACAAAGTTTAGGTCGGTGGTCCATTTTAAGGTAACATCCACATGAATGTAGAACCTAAGGCTTTCTAACAGAACATTGCCCAGAACATCACACTGTCTCTGGTGCAGTGATACACCTGTTGCATAATATTTTTTCCTACTGACACCAGAAGGTATGTAAAGGTGGGGAAAAGACATAACACTTTGATTAAAGATTATTGAGAAGCAGGAATTTAAGTGTATTTTTGGAAAGCCCTACCGTTTAGGGTGTACATGAGTACTATATACATTTAAAGCATTTAGCAGACATTTTATCCAAAGCAACTTCCAACTATAGGGGGCAGTTTCCCTGGAGCAACTTGGGGTTAAGGGTCTTGCTCAGTGACCCAGTGGTGATGTGCTGAAAGCAGGATTTGAACCCATGACCTTTTGGTCCAGAGGCAAGTATCCTACTCACTAGGCCACCACCACCAACCCTGAAATGTATAATTCTGACAGTATACAACACTAGAGTTGCCACTTGTTCAGTTTTGGAACAGTCAGTGTTGTTTTGAGCTCAGTTTTCAGGTTCTCACTCCATTTGTTGTAACAGATAAAGTTCTACAACGCAATGAAAAGGATAAACTGGTGCTCGTTCTCTGAACAAGAGAATCATTAATTATTCATTAATAATTACTTATTAATTATTAATCATTATTAATTATAAATCATTAATTATTCATTTAGTTTATGGGGGAATCTGGTCATTTTTGTGGCAGTTTGGTGAAGAAATGTGACTAGTAGAAACACTTTTTCATGGAATCCGGACATCCGGTGGTGAGATCAGCGGTCAAGACTGAGATTAGTCAGAATCCAAGACGAGTCTGAAACCACAGAAAAAAAAACAACTAGTCCAGCATTAAAACAGATTAAAATTGCAGAACGGTCCGTGAAATGAAGGGCTGTTTTGGTTTCTCATGATGTCACACAAAAGCATCATCAGTTTAAAAATGTTCCTTTCCTTCAGTTTGAAGTTTTATAAACCAAAAGGTGCCAATTGAAATTAATTTCATGTTATTTAATTGTCCAATCTGTTAGAAATGGATTTTTGGAAGTTTAGGACACAACCACATGGGTTGTCTTATAAAAGACTCCACAGACAATCAGTAGTTTAATGTTTTGTATCTGGAATTTGTGTAGTAACTGGGTGATTCCTGGTTGATCTAAAAGCGTTTCTAGAAGCGTTTCTAGATGAAACTGTTCCATCTACAACATGGTGACTCTCAAATCTTCTCATGATGTCATACATCAGTAAAAAGCTCCCTGTAGTTTCTTGTAGAACCTGATAATATGAAAATATTCCTATTTCCTGTGTACCATTGACAACACTTACACAAATGGAGTACGATGTGTGATTTCTCACTGAGAGTTGCAGTGCTAACACAGTCCGATCTGTTTTTCTCAGCTTATAGAGCATCTGCCATCATGACATTTTGCAAGTTAATTCCATATATTTTTGCCTGAAACAAACAGCTTACACCCTTAAATAACCCTTTATTTATTATAGACTGCACATTCTCTGAAATGCCATTATTACTATATGTATACAAGCATTCTGCTTTTTAACTTCCTCCAATGCAAATATGCATATTTCCTGTGTACCATTGAGAGCATTTACACAAATGGGACTGAAATTACAGTAAACTTCCTTGGCTTGACTGGATAGGCAAACTAGGCAGAGGTCCAGGGCAACACTTTACAAAATGCAGTGAAACATTTAACCCCAAAATATGATTGCCCACAGTATCACATTTTTAAACAGTGAGAGAGACACGACTTCCCAGTCACTTAATCAGGATAGTGACCCCCCGCCCAGCGATCACATCCAATGTGACATCTATTGTCTATAAGTGCACTTCTATGAGTGCACAGTGTGTCTATTATGAAGTTCTGCACACATGGCTGAATCTCCAGTCGCTCTTTGTTAAATGTATTATACACTGTTTGGGTGCAGGAGACTGTATTTTAATGCACTATGCAGGGAGCAAGGAGCTTTTGAGATCCAGCCCTGCTGTCCCCCAGCCCCCACCTGTACCTCGTGTCTCTCTTTACAACACATTGCTTAATGAATTATTTTTCGATTTTCAATCCAGTGATTTTGACCTGTAGTGGCCCGATACTGACACTGAGTAGTAGATCAGCACACACCTAATTCTATCATTGGTTTATTGCAGAAAATAATGTAAAGTTAATCATTGTTCCTGCTATGTGGAGCTATCATGTGCATGTCTAAGTCAGCATTAATATAGAAAGCTCAGAAGACAACCTAGTAGACAACACACCTCTTCACCACTACATACCCTTTAGAATATCAGGAGTGTGGGTTAAAAGGTAGAGATGAGACTTGACTGCATGTGTTAGTGCCACCACTCAATCACAGAATAAAATGAATCAACCATGATGCCTAAGCTTGAAGTAGACTCAAGGCTGTTGGTCCATAATGTAAACTGAATGTAAAAGTATTTTAATTGGCTGTCAAACTGTATTATCAATGTAAGAGATGAACGCTGATATCGCATTTAAAGCCATAACAAACTGACACGACAAACTTCAGTGTTAAATGTCATTTTAGTCACAGCATATACCAATCAAGCCAAAGAATAAATGGGGTCACTCTTGATGCCTCACAGTTAATGAAAAAGTAGTATTTCTGCCACATGCTGAAACACGCTTTTAGAAACCAATTTGCTGATTCTGTGCCCCGTGAACTGGAGGAGGTAGACACTGTAAGACCAGAGCTTAGATGCAAAGAGCTCATTTTTCAACCAGGGGTCATGTTGTCGTTGACCTCATCTCGGTAACTGCCTCACCTTTCAAAGAGATCTTGTCCTTGAAAGAATACTTAAGCTATGTAGTCTGACAGCAGAGAAAATCCACGTAAATATTTAATTGGTTAGTCACTCCTGAGCTTCTTGGATTTTTGCACCCAGAGGTGGCTTTAGTGAGCAAAGACCACCCCCCCTCCACACACCCATTTTCAAAATCATGATGATGGTGATACATGTCAAGTGATAGAAAGTAAATTAAAACAAGGGCTGTCAAGCAATTGAAATAATTTATCTAATTAATTACAAGCTCTCTGATTAATTCATCTAAATGAATCGCATACATAATGATTTTTAAAGTCGTCCCCTAATGTAATGGCTCCAGTGTCCATGGATACAAGGAATCCCAAGCCTGGCATCAGGGGCTGTGCTGGTTCGGACCACAGGGTTAGCTCCTAAATGCTTTTAGGTGACATTTTGGACATCAATTTTTTTAACATGCTATTTTTTTCTATGATTGATCGAAATTAATTCAATATCCCAAATTATAACACAAACTGATCAACAAAAAAAGAAATCCACCACAAAGTGTTCCACTGATCACTGCCTTAAGTTTTCAACAGCAGAAAATCTTTGATTTCTTCTCCAAAGAAATCAGAGGAATGTCCAAGTTGCCTTCTTCCGTCTATCACCAACAGCTAGTCGTTTGGTTGTGGTTAGTTGCCCAGGCACGGGGGGCTTAGCCCCCAGGGTTGTAGGAAGGAATTAGCATGTATAGAGGGCTGAAAACTTTTCACCAAACCTTTCCT
>JBBPDE010000002.1:3629777-3640338 GCA_037974605.1 Nannopetersius ansorgii
GTTTTTCCTTGCCACTGTCGCCGTCACCTTTGGCTTGCTCATCAGAGGCATTTAATTCACACACATTCATACACACACATTTATTTCATTTATTTCATTTTGTAAAGCTGCTTTGTGACAATGACCATTGTTGTAAGCGCTATATAAATAAAATTGAATTGAATTGAATAAATACATAAGACCTTGACATCAGCCAATATAATCAGTGACCGATACATCGCTCGGGCCCTGATGTGCTCTGTATTGTTGCTGAGAGGTTCTGCAGCGCTGGTGGTCGTAAGAAGTATGCACAGAGATGTGAGCGCTGGGGAGTTATGAATATAGAAAAAAAAGTAGGGTTCAACAAAAATGTCACACAAATACGTTTTCTGCAACTGTGCTTTCGCTTTCATCACATAGAGCTCCTTTGTGCTCAAAAGACCAAAGAGCATAAGCCGGCAGAGGAGAGAGATTTATTGATGAACAAAGTGCACATGTTCCGCTTTATTCGCAGCAGTACAGTGTAGAGAGTTCTCGAGCTTTACAGAAATTCCCACTGAGTTATTCTGATCCTGAGCGTGGAAAGTAAGTGTTCAGTAAAATGGAGTTGAAAAAAGAGAGACTTAGTGAGCGAGAAATCAAGACTAAGGCTGTCCTCACACCATACTGTGCCCCACTCTCAACCCAAAGTAACTAGTGGGATCACTCTGTACTGTGCACAGGCCTGGTACAGTTCAGTCGGGCCCCAGTGCAGTACTCCAATGCAACTGTCTCAGTTAACGAAAATGTAACAAGCATGGCGGCGAAGGAATCTACAGCAGAGTTGCAGGGTTTGTTGGAAATTTGGCCGGGAAAACACTATCTATTTGGTAAAACTGGCAACTCTCCTGCTTGTCGATCAAAGAACCGTTGAATAATGTGACAAGTTGAAAAACATGCTGGTTCAGTATGAGATAAACTCTGTAAACCTGGCAGCTCACCGGACAAAAAGAATAAATCAGTGATTGATGTGATGATATAAGCGTACCCGAGTCCGGAACATTTAGCGCAATTTGAGCACAGGCCGGCAGGGCATTTCAGGAGGGGGGCACAGTCGTGCTTGGGCACGGTACAAGGCAGCCAGGCCTGAGATTAGCTCTTAGCTAGCATCTTTAATCAAGGACCGAAACAAGATCTTAACATCTAGTCTGTCTGGACCACTGGGCATGAAACATCTGTAACGTGGGTTAATCAGGGAAATGCCAGCTGGATAAAGGACATAACGGTCCCATGGTCTAAAAACGACTTATTGATGTTTGACATTCTGTGACCCTTTGATGTTGCAATTATTGCAGGGAATGTTGGGAACAGCAGCATGTTGTAATTTCATATTAATCACAGTTTTGTGCAATTAGTTCAATTCTTCTTATATGGAAGAAAACATAACTGAATGCATAATTTAAATAAATGAAAAATACCTAACTGTGATTATGTAGTGTTTCTTTAAGACTGAACGTCTTGCCACTGAAAGTGTTTGAGCTTAAATTGATGCACAGTAGTTTCGGGTAGCACATTCAAAACTTTGTTAATCAGGTTTCAATTAATATGCCATTGGTGTTGTTTTGGTAATCCCAGGCCAGATCTATGTGACATCTACAAACTTAGACAGACTACTTGCCCCATAGATCACAGTATCAGCTGCCTTCTTTTGCCTTTGCTGCTGTTGTCATCACTTCAGAGCCAGTCAGTCTAAGGGTGTGCTTAACTTGGCAACCCAAACTGCATCCAAGCATGTTTGACCCTCAGAGCCCAGTTCGTTTGAGTAGTGAAATGCTCATCAAGTGTTCATTGGCTTTTTAGGACTAGAGAATGCATCTAGTTTGATCGTGCATCAGTGTTGGCGTAAGATCACCAGTCAGATGTGTTCTGTGGTATGTGCAGCTTTTAGCCACCAATCGGTGAGCCACTAACCGTTTAGGCGTACAAGATATGAATAGCTGTCATTTGGCCATTCTCCAGAAATGGAACAGACATTTGACACCTTTATTATTGTTAACCCTTAGAACGCGAGTGGTCATTGTACAGCAAAACAGCTCCTTATATAGAAGTCCCCCTGGTTTGGGGGATGTCATGCTGAACTTTGTTTGAAGCTCCTATGTGACAGAACCAAAATTATTGTCATTGAAAAAATGTAATAATAATAACCGCTACTGGGGGCTTTAAAAATGGTGTCGCACACAAATGCCAATAAAGTACAAAAATGCTCTTTATGGGCATTTTTGGGATAAAAGAAAACATCATTCTTTTTCAAATAATGTGCCCCGCTACACTGCTCAGCCCTAGTTAATGATTGGTATTAGTGAAAACCTGAGATTGTGCTAAATGAAAAGATACAGGGTGTGTCTGAGATCGCGCACTACCGTAAGTGCACTGAGATTTAGTGCGTACTGCGCACTGCCTTCTGTAGTGCACACTGCTGTGGGTAAGTGCTGTCCTAAATGGAACACTAACATTTTGCACTTAGCGGAAGTGACAAACATTTGCTCGCAAGAAAATATCTGCCAGTTTTACCGCCGTATACATCAGTAAAATAACTTTATTAACGTTAGTCACATTTATACGAACCAGCTGCCTCCATTTGGGCTTGTATTTCACTGTTTGCCGCCATTATCCAAGCCCCGCCCCCTCCGCTACGTAGTCAAAATGGCGCCCGTTTAGTGCAGAGTATGCATCGTTCTGCACTGGGTTTTCTGCCCCATTCCAGTGCAGCATTTGGGTACTTTCAGTGCACTAAGTTTTAGCTTGGTTTTCAGTGTGAGCGCACTACGCCCTAAAATCGCGCACTAAAATTGCGCAGGTGCGTGGTTTCAGACACGCTCACAGATTAGTTGATAACAGTGTAATACATCAAACCCCAGTTTGAAAGGGAAGGATACGCCCAAGCAGCTCCTAAAGAGCGAACAGGGAGCAGGCTTCCAAAATCTGATATCTGTAATAATCGCAGGCTAAATAGACCTTAGACACGTTCAGGAAAAGAAGCAAGACTTTGGAAACCTTCTATTCCAGACATTCAACAGGTGCAGTTCAGTAAAACTAGGCTTGATGAGAAACTGCTTAAGCACTGGCTCTGGGATTTGATGACAAACAGCAAGGTGGTGCTTGTATGCACTCTTCAGTAGCACATCCATCATCGTAACAGACACTGTGTGATCTATTAAGTGCACTTTGTTGTTCATAAGCCTCCGTGACAAACACCTTTATTCACCTAAGTGCCCCTGCACTTCCGAGCTCATGCCGCACTCAGGGCGCCTGTGTAGGCAGCAACTTGCTGAGGGTTTAAAGGGCCTTGTTTGCATCTGAACCCGAGCCACTCCTCATGATGGTAAGGAGCATAGGAAATTATGTAAGCCTGATAAGCATACAGTGAACACCCAGCTTCCAGTAATTTTGCTGCTTTATTTTCTTTTTTTCCTGTCAGAAATGTGTAATGCAAAACCACAGAGTGAATGTCACTGACTTTAATAGGGAAGTGAGGGTTAGGTTTGGGTGTGCTAGGAATATTATGACATTGCAATACAGGGCAACACAAATATTGGGGATGCGTCGTGGAGAATGGAAATTCTACTAATTAAGGACGCATCGATGTGGTATTTGTAGCCCGGTGCCAGTATTTGATGTATTTCATGTACATACATGCGGATGCATTTCTCTGCTGATGATTTAAAGTGAGTAAAAATATTTTAACACAACTCATGGCTTTTGAGCGTGCAGAGTCCAATTCACTCTGTCAATATGAATTTAAAATATTGGTACAAATCAAATCATCTGTAAATATCTGACGATACCAATATAATTTTGATATCATTGTGCATCCCTGATATACATTTTAATGTCTAATGGGTCTGAACAGGCTTCTATACTTCAAGCACCAGTCAAAAAGCCTGTCCAACACTCTTCCTGCCTCCTAGCTCTAGTGTTATCACTAGAATATGGAACAACCTGGCTGAAGTCTTGATGTTTATAATTCAGATTTTTTAGTTCCGGTCCTGTTGTTGGGAGGGATGACCATCTCTCCCCAGCGTTCTCCTCTTTTACCCCCAGTGCTGGCCAGTGAATGGGAGATTCAGAATCAGAATTCTGTATTGATTCTCGAGGACCGAACAATAACAAAATAAAATATAAAGTTTAAATAAAATCAAATATAAACAGCAGAAATACACAATGCTATATAAATATTGGACAAATAACAGAAATATTGGATAAATAACTTACAGTTAGGTGATTTAATTGGAGCACAGTAGTGCCTGTAGACAATAAATGATAGTAACATAACTAGTGGTGCACATGTTGAGACACTTAATAATATGATATTGCACATAGTACTCATGATTTTAATCAGCTATAAGAAATCAATTTCTTGAGCAGCTATATCTGTGATATATGCATGATAATAAGAAGCTTCAGACACTTCCAGGTGAGTTTGGAGGGTTCACTTATTGTTCTAGCCATTTGTGGTTTTCGCACCTGTGAGATCAGACATTCCCCGAAGGAAGCAATGGCATAATTTGGATACCTGAGTAATTTTTTGCCTTGACCAGATGTCATGGAGCACTACTTTGATTCATCGCCTGTGTCCAAAGCTGCAGTGTGACTTCTGCAGTTCTGTAAAAGCTTGATGTTCATCTTCGGCACCACTGTTCCTCTCTTTGAAGCGGGTGTGACAGTAATTCTGGCAGATTCCCTGTAATCCTTATAATGGTGACTTGTGTCTCTGGAACTAATCCTCCAGTTTTATCCCCACCAAGGGGCAATTAGCAAATTAATTCCAAAAAATAATTTAGGCTGCAATTGCCCATTTGCATTTTGTTTTTAATGAGCCATTTTGCTGTCATTGTTTTCGGCAGTCAGATACGAATGACTCACCGAATATTTCTTGGATGGTGTCCATTGGTTTTGATAGAGAGCTCTATATTTGGTAACACAATAAAACAACAAATGCGCACATGATTCCTGCGGCTTACGCATCTTTCACAATGTGGTTCTATGAGTAATCTTGACTTGAGGAGGTCTCCTTTGCCAGAAAGGGTAAACTATAGTAGACCAGGTATTGATGCTCTATTGATGAATGGACTAGTCATTTCACATAAAATGCTATATTTAAGCAGGGCTACATTTTCCTTCACAAAATGCGCAGTTACCCTTCTCACAGAATGACTTAGTTGATAATAAATGAAGAGTCTCCAACGGGTGTGAAGATATTTAATTTATATTGGGCCCTTCTCAAATCCTTGGACATACAACAAGTACACACCTACCAAAACAGTCCCCAGATCATCGTGTAAATCCCCATAGCCGCAGTGTAGACTCGCTCCAACAGTCTCATGGCATTAGAAATAATTGTTGGTCAAAGCTTAGCTTTCTAATCGAATGCAGATGGGAAGAACGTGTTGTGAATATATCTGGTGGCTGTTTTGTAACTTGTTCATTCGCTACAGCACATTAAGCACGTTCATGAATTGGCATAAGAGCACCTCAAAGCATTTCGATTCTGTTTGCCATGGCCTGACCTGTTGAAGTCCAAACGAACAAGCTCAGATTGCACCTCGTTGTCTTTGAAGTATGCCTGGCCCTGGCACTCCGAAATCATTTGCATTTGTTAATGGTGGCGACCCACAGTTATAGTGAGCGGAGCGGCAGGAACGGAAACAGAGAATTGAAGGTATGTACACTAACGGCGCTATTCGAGCTGGCATTTGGAGGTCACATTTCAAACGTCCTTGCGATTGCATGATTGCTGTTGTAGTTGGCTGGGTGCTTGGGTTTGTTGGTGCTTGACCTGTACTGTTTACTGCTCTCCCCCTGACCCCCCCACACTTACAATGGCGCCAGCCATCTTTTCGCTTAGCCTGTGCAACCAGTTCTCAAATACCTGGCCCCAAGCTCGAACTGTTCCATATGAATGTCACTACAGGTATTGCTCCAAGTCCTCTTAGCCTCAGGCACTTGTTGTATTGCGCAGTACAAAGGCCTATGGTGGCAAATTACACAAAATTACACTTTAATAAATGTGTGTTGTGTCTTGCTCATTTAGGCAGTTAACTGTTTACTGTTGACAGTAAGGCTGAACGTCATAAATAGCGCCATAATGGGTATTTCAATAGGTATCCCACAATATGGTACATACATACTGACATTATAAAATCAAACTCAAACTGTTTACCGTAAAAAGGCATCATTAATGGCCTATACTAGGGTTCATTCTGGGGTGCTGGTCAGCAGACAGGAGGGAACTTATTGTTTATTTATCTTTGAGCTGTACTCAAAAGAGCTGTACAAAAAGTGGCACATTCAACATTATTCATACCCTTTTCAATAATCAATAGAAAAGCCTTTATTGGCTATTAGAGCAATCAAATGCTTCCTATAATTGCTGAGGAGCTTTTTGGATGTATCCACTGGTATTTTCCCACAGACTGCCAAAAGTATGAATAATGTTGGACATGGCACTTTTTGTTCCAATGTAAATATAATGTATAATTCCAATGTGTGTATATGTGTATGTGTATGTATGTATGTATGTATGTATACATACTGTAACAAGTCATGTGACCATTTTCCAGCCTCTCTTTATTATAAATGCGTATATTTTAAATAATAATAAAAAAAATATGTTCTAGCTCAGGTGTGTCAGGCCAGGAAATAGTAGTTGTGTGTCAGCAGCAGGATTAAGAACCAGGGGTTTATGATGAGTACTGTACATCTTTACCAGGTAGATTGTTTTTAATATATATTTAATGTGCTGCTCTGTGGGAACTGTCCAGCCACTGCATGTGTTATTAAGCCACAATATGTGTTATCTTCTGAAGATACATCTTGGTTCAAATAACAACAGCACTTAGTAGTGGTTCCTTATGTTTACACAACAAGCATGCACACGTGGCCAAACGCAGTCTGTGACCTCACGTCTTCACTGCTTCATGCATGCCTTGTCCTCCTCTGCATTGTAGTGGTTGCTAGAAGCGATCTCGAAACCAACTTTCAGGTCCAGCCAGAGTCTGCTTACGGTCACAGCTTGCTTGCTGTTGGAGTAAAATGTGTTGTTGTATATTTTGTTTACCCATGTGGTACATCCAGAGTATTTTTTCCACCAAAAATGGTTTAAAATGCCACTGGAGCATCTCACTCTCCCGGATTATTTTAAATCCGAAGGATTAGTCGCTTGAGACCTTTATGGATGGATATGAGGAATTGCAACTGCATGTAGTAATCCTGAACCACAGCTAACTAATGTTTGCCTTTATTTGCTTGGTGTTATGATAGGGTGGTTCAGTCAGCTTCTTTATTTACCATATTTGGAGCCATTTGAACATGACACGAGAACTATTGATGTCAATGGGGAAAATTAACTTCTTTAGTTATCGACAAAACAGAAGATATTTGGTGGAAAAGGGGTAAATTGGGTGCAAATATTATTTTTATTACGACCACCCTATTTAAAATACATGTGTAGTTCAAAGTAGGGATGGTTATTATTGTACTGATACTGTTATCGATACTGTATCCGCCTGTGAAAACACTGAATAAACACTAATAGCAGTGGGAGTTTATTTGTATATTCAGTCAGGATCCAGTCAAACTTGTAACTTGTCCAGTATTTCAATATTTGTTGATGCTTTTATTGTACTCCTGAAAGGCTGATTGTGCCACTAAGCTGAAATATCTCTTTTTTTCGTTTGTTTTACTGCTGTTTTGGGACATTTCTACTCCACACTTGAGGGATGTTGTGTGGGCTTTTTGCTTTCAGAAGCTTTTTTTTTTTTTTTGTTTACAAAGGAAGAAAAAAGCTATAAAGCTTTTCTAGTCTATTTTTATATCTTCTGAACGTCATAAGACTTATGAGACTACTGTCAGATTATGATCCAAGTAGGAGTTCACACATTTTGCAGTTGTATCAGTATTGATATTGGTCAATATATATTCGCCATATATTTCTCATCTAACATCAAGAGAACCTGCTTAGTTAGCTCCGATACCATGTTTTACATCACAGTACAGGCAGAAAATTAGGTGAAATCTACTGGCCAAGAAATTCCATAATGGTCCTTTTTTTTTAATATAAATGATCAGCTGTATTTTGCTGCAAATCAGGGGCTCTTAAAGTGTGCGTTTTATGAGATACTTCTGTCACTATGGGATTTTGGGACATAGGGAAATTTGCCACGTTTCAGACGAGTTGCATCATCCACATTCGCCTCCAATTGCGCTCATCAGCCTCTACTGGTCTCTTTCCAAAAAACAAGCTTCTGTCTAAAAAAGCTGAATTTTGTGTGCTTACAGGGGCAATCCTGGGCCGCTCTGAGACGCAGGAGTGCGTTCTCTACAATTACAACCCGAGCGCCGAGAACCAGGGAAACCGCAGTGTTGAGCCTTGCGTAGGAGACAAGGACAAGCGTCTTCACTGCTTTGCCACCTGGCGGAATGTGTCCGGGACGGTGGCTGTGGTGAAGCAAGGCTGTTGGTTGGACGATGTCAACTGCTATGACAGGTAACCTTCGTTTTGCACACTAAAAACCTTATTGTGTTTTTAGACTCTGAAAGGGCTTATATCCTAGTTTCCTTGTACTCTTCCTTGTTATTTTTACATACATCGCTAAACTACTATGCAAAGGTCTTGAGCCACACCTCATTCCTTCATATTTTTGCTAATATTGGACTGTGATGGCCTAGTGGGTCAGATACTTGCTTCTGATACTTGCTTCTGAGTTCGAATCCTACCTTCAGCATACCACCACTGGGTTCCTGAGCAAGACCCTTAACCCCAAGTTGCTCCGGGGAGAGTGCCCCCTGTAGTTAGGGAATGGAAGTCGCTTTGGATAAAAGGGTCTGTTAAATGCTGTAAATGTTTCAATTGTAAATGTAAATGTTATTTGTGCGAATGAATTAACTTAAATTTTATTCAGAACTTTTTATAAATGTTTTGCAGCAAATAAGTGACAAATGAAATCAGAACACACAGTTAGAGAAATTTAAAACAGAAAAAAAAAGTTTTTCCCTTTCCAAAGGTCCTTAAATAAGAATTATTTTGTGCAATATTGTTATTTCTTGTATGCTGTTATGAACAATTCTTAGAGCTGTCCCAGGAGGTTCTGGGTTGGATTCCTGTCTGAGGGCCTTTCATGTTTTCTTGTGTCTGTGGGGATCTCCGGTTTCCTCCCATAATCCAAAGACACTATAGATGCTAAATTGCCCCAAGTGTGCATGTGAATGTGATGGACTGTGATGTTTTCTACACATTCTGCACCTCAAGCCCCAGCATAAACAATGCCTCCACCCACACACACACACCCTCCTGTGACCCTGGTTGGTATAAGCGGCTCAGAAAATGAATGAATGAATGCAGGAACAATTCTGTAAAATGATGTAATGGGCAATACAAAATTCATGTTTCTTACCTTGACCTTCAGTATTTGTTGAGCCCAACCGCACCTTAAGTCACGCTGGTTGTGGCCGAGATGGTGGTAAATCCCCATCAGCCATATGGCCTCTACTAAACATAGAACACATTCCGTGCTGAATATTGAAACCTGCTGCCTTGTGTAAACATGTTTTCCCATCAACGTTCATCCTGAACCCTGTCCCCTTCCGTCATAAAAGTGGGCAGAAATCCACCGAGGCCTTATCTGCTTGTGTGCCCCCATGTGACAGGTAACTGCTGCCTGCTCGTCAAGTGTAGGTGTTCCGATAGCGTGCGAGGAGCCTGATCTCGCGAAAAGCAGCACCTCGCTCTCCTCGCGGCTCTTGTCCTAGCATGCTGCTGAACCTGTTTACCTTGCACCCGTTGGAACTGGATGGGACATTTCATTGGGTTTTTTTTTTATTCATTTCTTTTTTCTTTTTTTTTTTTACACGGGCTGCCTGCTGACAGTGAGTCTTCTGGCAGCTCAATGAGGACTAGGATTGGCAATATGAAAAAAAAAATTCAATTATGTATCACAATACTTTTTTTAAATAAGTAGTATTAGTAAATATACTACTAAAAAAGTAATAATAGTAATTTTTTAACAGTAGTATTCTTATATTTCAAAGAGTACATGGAAAAAGTATTAGTGTTTTTTGTTTAGTTTTTAAACCATTTGGAATATTCAATATCATGTTTGATATGAAGACAGATTTAAAATCGAGGGGAAAATAAGGATTTCTCTTCAGATTTCAGCAGTGCAGTTAGAGGGACATGAGGGAAAACAACTTAAAAAAAACGAATTCTTTATTTTTAATTGAAACCAGGAGCACTGTACTTTCCAAACAAATGTATGCAGAGGCCAATATTAGGTGCTTTATGGTTATATGTTAGCTAGTAATCTGCCCTCACTAGACCTCACTTCTCATAGGGTTAATGGCAAAGTACTTTCTTGATAATGTAAATTCGTAATACTGACCTCCAGATACATTTCACATCTATAATTCACACTTACCTCATTGTAGCCCATGACGACAGGACGTAGGCGATGTTTTATATTACTGAGCTATTTTTTTTTGCACAATGCACTTTAACATTTCATTTGCACAATGTACATACAAAGGCCCAGATTTTAATTTTAGAATT
>JBBPDE010000002.1:3688938-3705263 GCA_037974605.1 Nannopetersius ansorgii
GGTGGAGAATATTGTGGCGGCTTTAGCGAGGAGCAGTGGGTCCGAAATTTTAGAATGAGCCAACTTTTGATTTGCTGTGTCAGCGTTTGTCCGCATTCCTCGCTTACAACGACACGGCATTTCGCCGGCCGTCCCTCTGCAGATGTGCCTCGGGGGTCGCTCTCTGTTTGGGATCAGCAGCGCATCAGTGTGCCTGATAGTCAGCGATTTAATGTTAATGACAGGACGCAATGCCTAGGAAAATCCAATCTGCCTGTTTACATGACAGTCGCATTGGCACATATCTGATTTATATCGGATTTATTTCCACATATGAACAAGGCCTGAAACCGATCTCAACATATCCGAATGCATGCGTTTTTTTCCTGTTTACACTGTCATGGAACAGATCTGATCTGTCGCATATGAGCACAAAATCGGAATTGGGTCACATTTAACTGACCGTGTAAACGAGGCCATGTTGAACGCTCCAATATGATATGGCCAAAATATAAAATATCATATTATATATATGATATAAAGTAATGTGATTTTTCTGCTACATATTGTGGTGGCAATTCTTTTAATGATATTAAATTACCTATATCATCACTTTTCTGGAGTTGAAGTCTCTTGTAGATAGTGTTTCGAACTTTACATTTAGAGTGGAATCATCTGCAGGTGTTGCTTCGCTGGTTCAGGCCTTAAGCCAGATGACTTTGTTATACATATTTTGTCACTGGTTTCACAAACAAAACATTCCTCTGAAACTGGTCAGGCTCAGGACTGAAGATGAGGGGTGGAGTCAAGACTTTAACAAGTGTATATAATGATTTCTAGAATTGGATTTTTTTACATTTTTTTAGTGAAAAATATTTTTAGAATCAGCAAAGTTGGTTGCTAAACTTATCATGACTTTCAATTCTCCTCCCCAGTCTCACAAGTCTGTACCCAAGCACCACTCACACAGCGTCACGATCAAGGCCAAGCCTCATTTTGATTTCGCACAGCCGCACAAGAAGTACGCGAGGAGGCCTAAGCTGGAGCCTTTGCGTCCTCCGAGCCGGCTAGAGCGGCAGCACGTGGTCAACAATGCTGACATCAAACAGTATGACTTCCACAGCTCTAGTGAGGAGGACTACTCACTGGTAAGAGCACCTACTGATCTGGCATCAGTACAGAGCATACTCTGGCCTAGGGCTGGGTGAATTTGTTTACAATTAAATGTTAATGTGATCTTTGTTGAAATGTAGTACATTGCCTATGCCTATAAGCCCCCGTCATACTTTTAATCAAACATTAGTTAGTGTGGATAGTTTTGTGAGGGTAATGTAACTTAATATAGCTCTGCATTGCTCTCTGCCTCAGTCTCCAGCCTCCGAACCAGATGAGGAGAATGACCCTGACGGAGCTTTCGTTTTCAGACGTAGAGCTGGCTGCAATTACCTTGCTGTAAGTTGGTCCATTTTAAAGGCAAAGCTAGGCAAAAAAACAACAGATTTACACTTTTGAATTGAACTTCTAATGCAGTCCATTAACCAAGACATGTCTGAGTCTCTTCAGCTTTGATTTGGAACTGCAAGGCTCCTGTAGCTAGAAGGTGCTATATACAGTCAAGTAATCACTTAACGGACGTCGAGCACGAAAACATAATACTTTTCATTTAAAATATGAATTCCTAAAAATTAAGCTGTTAAAACATTGGAATTCATTGTTTGTAGTGTGATTAAAATGATACTGTTATGCCCAGTAATTAACAGGTAAGGCATTGCTCTTCTGCTGCTGATGTGGCTGTGCAGTACTTTTATTTGTTTTTAGTGGGGTTTTTTTGTGTGTATGTATGTATACATATACATATATAATGTGTGTGTTCTGATTTCAATGCATTTTGGGGATGGGGAATGTTGAGTAAATCTTGATTTTGTTTACTTTAACTATGTATGCTGATATTTTCAGTTAAGTTACAATTTTTTTATTGCAATGTGTAAAAACGTGGTTCCTGTTTTTGTGTAGCCTTATGCAGAGCAGAGTGATTCCTCTCAGATTGGTCTTGCTGGCCTTGATGCCATGCTGCAGCGGAACGCCCTCACGGCGCTCTCAGTTCCCCGGCGCTGTGTAGGGGTGGCCCGCAGACGGCTGGGCCGGGGTGGCAGGTAGCAATCCTTCAAACATGGAGTTTCATACTTGGCCTTTGTCCCATTTTTATCCACCATTTCTGTTACACACTTTATTATTCTGTACAAGCTTTTCCGGTGTATATTGATTGTAGGGTCTTGCAAGTTGAGCTTAACGTTTCACTTGTTAAATGTTTTAAAACAAGCTCTATTATTTTTTTAAATAGTGTTCTTGTGGTATAATGCAAGCCCACTTATTTAGATTTATACATTTATACTTGGTGTGTATATATAGCAGTGTAGCCCCACCAATTCACACTAAGGTTATTAGGAATGTTTCCAACCTGCAGCTCAGGAAAGCAAACCAGAACAGCCATTATTTACAGGTATCCCACCTTAATCGACCCCAGAAAACATTATAGAAACAAATATTAAATATATAGACTTTTTAAATGAGGCAGTAGAAGGTTGTATTATTGTATGCAATTGTTTCTATTGAAATAAATTGCACGTTCTTTGTCCTGAGGACATAATTGGAGCTCTGAGATGTTAGACATTAGCATTGCACGTTATGGGCAACACATTACTATTACAATTTTACTGCTTCATGTTGGAATTGCAATGCCTTTCAAGATATTAAAGGGCCGATATCATCACTTTCTGGAATTACAAAGGCTTAAATGTCTGTAAATGTTGTATCAAAAGGTCTGTTTATTAGGACTCGATGGATTCGGGTCCGCCCCAATCCATACAGTCCATTGGAAAATAAGCTACAAAACACCCCATTTACAAATCATAGTTTTTTTTTTGACAAATCCAACATTTAAATATCTCTCCTTATTGGGGTAATACAGCAGTTTGTCCCCACCCATTCATGCACCGATTCACCAACATCTTTAATGGTTAACGATTAAAATAATTAGACTTTTGTTGGATTACATGATTGGTCACCCTGGTTAGAGAATTATTTGCATGTTGTAGTCTTTCTGCTAATCAATTAGTGTTGATTACTAGTTAATATATTCTGTAGCACTTACCTACATTTTGTTGATTGCTGACCTCACTGGTGTTTATTTATTTATTTTTAATTATAGAGTGCTGCTGGACCGAACTTCGTCGGATTTAGAGCGAGCCCTCAGGCACTTGGACCCGGACACATTTTGCCCCTCTACTGCCCCCAACACCGACCTCCCCCTCCACACGGACACACACACGGACACACACACGAACGCACAAGCCCCCTCATCGTTCAGGACAAACCCCCAGCGCTCTTTGGCTCAGCTTCTTAGCGACATCCAGGCCTGTAGGTGGAGGTACTTCCAGCCACGACCCCTCCACCAAAACCAGAAGGAAGAAAGCGGGAAAAATGCTCTTCAGGATGATGACCGGAGAGGAGGAACAACTGTTACAAGTAGTTCCAGAAACGCCATTTTAGGTGGAGTATAGCATTCGGCAGGAATGACTGCCTTTCCTTTTGTTGTAAACAAACTCGTGTCTAAGGCTGCATTACTCTGCTGTAAGGTTGATTCAGTATAAAAGAATAACTTTGCAAAAACACATCAGAGTTTTTCAGCTTACCTCACATTACTCAAGTTAAAGAGCATTGTTTGAAAATTTACATTTAATTCCCCATCCATACAGCCCCTAAACCAAGTACAAACAGCACATTTTCAAATCAGTGTTAATGTCACAAAGCCAGAACATTTACATATATTTACCTTTACCTTTTCTGCCTACACTGCTTTAGCCCTGCCCATTCACACTAAAGTTTGAAGATTGTCAGTCATTGTGTTTCTGCAGTGCACAACAGCCAATCAGAAATAACCAATAAGTCTTAAATGTGCAGAAACAGACACAGGGATAAACATGTTTTAAAATGGTATAAACATTATGTTGGGTTATGAGGGTTTTATGTTCACAAACCCACACAAATGTACAGGAAAAATTAAATTAAAAGAAATTGTGGCCCTTTTAGAACACCTCGGTCGATCAGTGCCTTTAAAGGTTAAAGATAAGATTACATGAAGACCTCGGTTCATCAGTTCACCCAGTAACTCACCTGGAGCTGTGATTGGTCACACTGTCAGTAGCACTGATCGAGACTCATTTGCTATTGCAGCCTTTTGTGATATCAGTATTGCAGAGACGGATATCGTGATAAAGATTAATAGATATATTGTGCAGCATTAGATGGAGACCAGTGTTGTAGATATTCAAGGTGAAACACAAACTGTGGCTTCAGCTTAACTTCTAAGTTCCAGCGCTCCACTTAAAAGCAGCTCTGAAATACATCATGTTCCTTCTTTTTCGAGCTGGGCACGGTTTAAGCGTGCACTCCAGTCCGCTGTGGGCTTACATAAGTGTTCCATCTCAGCAGAATTACAGAGCAGGATGGTTTTAGCATGAGGCCAGCGCAGCCTCTCTTTCCCATGAAACCTCCAGCCTTCAACAGAACTGGGAAGTGACTTCACAGTCTGTCCTTCGAGGAAAGTGTGGGAGGGATCGGGTTGAGCTCCAGCCGTTTACATTTCCGTGTCTGAGCTTAGAAATGAAACCCTGGCTTTAGGGAAGTGGCCTTTTTTGTAATCCAAATTCAGTTTAGATTTCAGACCGTTTTTAGTGTTTCTTGGGTCTGTACTTCATCACAAGAATATACAACACAAGAGTGGAGACAATACTTTCAATAATAGCCTCTTTGTTTGTAGACATTTTTTAAAATTATTCTAATATGCCCATTTAGAATAGTGTATTTGTATCTAGAATAATAAACAACCATAGAAGATGGAAATAATAAAGAACTGCAAAAAAAAACAAACAAAAAAACACTTATTTCATTGAGATCAAAACTTAAGGCAGGTAGCAGTATATAAGTGAAAGTGGATGATTTTAATGTTTTAAGTTTAAATGAACATTATTATTGTGAGTGGTTCTAAACTGTTGTTAGAATTTGCAAGTATTCGAGACGTTGAGTCCAAAGGGAGCAGAAATTAGAGCAGTTCAAGGAAACTTGTATAAACTGTTCTAACAGAAGATCTTTTGTTCCATCTAGTGGTGGAGAGAGATATTGCCATTTTTGGCACACATTCAACACATATCATGAACTCCTATTGAACTGTGACAGGAAAAGGACTAAATATCTGAATGACTTCACTTAAACTTCTAAAAAAAAAAAAAAATCTAAATGTAAAAAGATGCTCGTATCTGTTTGTGAAAAGACACTCTTCACTAAAATTAGCATTTAAAATATTATTTAAAATGTATTTGTTCCCCGTAGATGTTCATTTATTTTCTTGTAGAAAATAATCAAAATGTGCATTTTGACTTAAAGTTTTACATATAAGTTTCACACACCTAGGTACAAGATGCAGTTTGCATTTATAGAAATATCTACATTTTAACTCTTTTAATAAATGAATGCAGGTGAACAGCAGACAACCAAGAACAGCAATGATTAAGTCAGCTTGTGATGGAGTCTCGTGAATATGGTAGATGTTTGAGATCTGAACTTTTCTTGAAGTGCTAGACGAAAGTATAACATATAATTTGAATATCACTTAGTTAACAAAGGCTAACAATTGATGTTAAATGAAATCAGCAGTATAGTACTGGACTATCAGCCTCCGTCCTGGATCTCTTTGGGTGTAAATTCATTAATAATCCTTTTCTGTTCTGAGACGCCAAAGCTATTGGTACTTATTTGTTTTACTCTCTCTGAAGGTGGGATTACAGAAGAACAATTTCAGACTCACCAGCAGCAGTTGGCTCAGATGCAGCAGCAGCAGCTGGCCCAGTTCCAGCAGCAAGGCCTTCAGCAGAACTCAACTCTGCCCGAACACCCACACACTCATGCCTCTGTACGTTCTGCACTGTATTCTACACTGTTATTGGTGGAAAAGCTGCTGTCAGAGCATCCAACGGAGTATATTTCATAACTACAATAACTGTTCTGCTCACCAGTATTGTATTTTTATTTTGCAGAACACAGCCACCTCAGACGCCCCGTCTAAGACGCTTGACTCGGCCAGTGCCCAGTTTGCTGCATCTGCTGTGGTCAGCACGTCCAGCAAAGAGAGCAAGACCCACAGCACCGCTGTCAACGGCGTTGTTCCAAATTCAGGTAAGAACAGTACTGTTCCACAAAGGGGGGCACTGATCTCGGTAACTGCGTGGGCTAGGGCTGCACAATATATCGCAAATTTACAGTCATTGCAATATCAACATGCGCAATATACATATCGCGAAAGACTGACTGAACTGCAATAAATGGTGTTTTTCCAAAACTCTTCACCCAGAGCCACAGAGTAGAGGGCAAAACAATCATTGGGCAGTTTCTTCATCTTCTGTGCTGCTGTTATAGATTGTTCCTTTTGCTGTTTTTTTCTGGCCAAGTACTTACTATAATTTAAATTGTTTACATTTATTTAAGATTAAAAATTACTAAAATATTTTCAGATTTTTTTCATCAGTGTTCAACGGTTCAAATGTTTTATGGGAGGCATTTTTTTTATGCATTTTTTTCTAGTCAGTGTCTGGAGTCTATGCTACCAGCAAATTCAAAGCAGAAAAACATGAACACTATAAAGGCTTTTGCTTTTACTTACTTGTCGCATGTGATATCGCCATCACAACACTCAACATTATCGCATATCACATGTATTCCTTATATCGTGCAGCCCTAGTGTGGGCACAGAAATGCCATAGTGCCTTTCTGTGGGATATTCTGATACCAATAAAAGTATGTACAATACTCTGTAACATGACATTCCTATTATAATCAATGTTTAATGGCAGAGATCAATGAAGTGAAAGCTGGTTCATTGGTGAATTTTACATAGATAAAAAATGTTGCAAACCTACTTATTTCATGTAAATATTTAGTGTTGTTCCGATACCGATACCAAAAAATCTGGCATCGGTATCAGCGAGTATTTGAGTCCACGTACCGATCCGATACCATTTTCCTGAACATAACCTAGTTATGCCGGCTAGCTTTGCTTAACACTGCAAATCAGAAATCAATTCTTCTTCGCTGCTCAGAATGCAAACACAGGAAGTTGTGTCGTGTTGCTACAAGCAACGGTCGATACCCTGAGCCCAAGTATCTGAATCAGTATCGGGAGAGGAAAAATGGTATCGGAACATCTCTATAAATATTTACCATTTTGAAGACCTCCAAAGATCCCTAGTAGTTTGTATGTATAATGTAACGTTAGATGTTTTAAATCAATCAAATATATTGCTGGGGAAAACCCAAATTAGAAACAGGTGCAATAAAATTATAAAAAGTTAGTATAAACACATTTAGACGGTAAAACCATGAAATGTAACCGAAATTAAAAAGCAGTTAAGAATAGGGTCTAGAGGCAAGGTTGTATACACAAAAAGCTAAATGCTCTGTCCTCATTAAAAACTCGAAAGCTATTTTAAAATCCCAGCATAACCAAGCTTGTTTTGATGTTTTGAGTCAATATGTTTTCTGTTCTTGGACTAAATACTGGTTAAATTTAAATTTTATGCTGTATGATGATACAGTGGCGTTCAGTCAGAGCTGGAGTATCGCCTGTTAAATGAATGATATCATCTTTAACAAATTCCTTTTTGTTTTCCCAACAGGAGGCTCCAGACAGACCAAATTCAGCTCCTCTGGCTCCTCTTTATCTCGGCCGTTGGGGGCTTCCTCCAGGCCCCTGCCGGCAGTGCCCCAGTCGCTGCCCCACGGCCATGTGCCTCTGAGCAGTGTCAGCGCCGTGTCTCCCGCCCACACACACCACAACAGCGTCCGGCCTTGTGCCCCCTCGCCCCCCGCCTTAAAGCTGGCCACCATAGCCAGCAGCCTGGACCGAGTGCCCAAAGTCACCCCCGCCAGCGCCATCGACAGCATCGGCAGGTACTGCAACAAAAAACACGTTTATTAATTACTACGTAAGATAATGTAAATATATGACCGACATACTGTGGTATGCAAAAGTTTGGGCACCCTTAATAATTATCATGATTCATCTTTATAAATCATTGGTTGTTTGGATCAGCAATTTCAGGTAAATATATCATATAGCAGACGAACACAGTGAAATTTGAGAAGTGAAATGAAGTTTATAGGATTTACAGAAAGTGTGCAATAGTTACTTAAACAAAATTAGGCAGGTGCATAAATTTGTGCACCCCAACAGAAAAATGACACGAATATTTAGTAGCAAATAAATATATAACAGCCTCTAAATGCTTCCTCTAGCTTCCCATGAGAGTCTGGATTCTGGCTAAGGGTATTTTGGATCATTCTTCTTTACGAAACACCTCCAGTTTGGTCAGGTTTGATGGTTTCTGAGAATGGAAAGCCTACTTTAAGTCTCACCACAGATTTTCAATACTATTCAGGTCTGAGGACTGAGATGGCCATTCCAGAACTTGTTCATTCCAGAACTGTACTTGTTCCTCTGCCTGAATGCCTTAATAGATTTTTAGCAGTGTTTAAGGTTTTGAGCAGTGTTTAGCCCTGCTGTAGCTTCAACTTTGTCACTGACTCTCAAGAATCTGCTGATTTTGACTGGATCCATGCGACCCTCAACTTTAACAAGATTCCCAGTACCTGCACTGGCCACACAGCCCCACAGCATGATGGAACCACCACCAAATTTTACTGTGGGTAGCAAGTGTTTGTCTTGGAATGCCTTTCTTTTTCCACCATGCATACCACCTCTTATGTTCAAATAACTCAATTTTAGTTTCATCAGTCCACAGCTTGTCCAAATGTGCTTTAGCACCTCAAGCGACTTTGTTTGTGGCCTGTGTGCAGAAAAGGCTTCTTCTGCATTACTCTTCCAAACAACATCTCCTTGTGCAAAGTGTGCAGAATAGTTGAATGATGCACAGTGACGCCATCTGCATCAAGATGATGATATAGGTCTTTGGAGCTGGTCTGTGGGTTGTCTATGACTGTTCTCACCATCCTTCGCTTCTGCTTATCTAAGATTTTTCTTGACCTGCCACTTTGGGCCTTAACCAGAACTGTGCCTGTGGTCTTCCATTTCCGCACTATGTTCCTCACAATGGAAACTGACAGCGGAAATCTCTGAGATAGCTTTTTGTATCCTTTCCCTAAACCATGATGTTGAACAATCTGTGTTTTCAGGTCATTTGAGAGTTGTTTTGAGGCTCCCATATTGCCATTCTGCAAAGAGGAGAAAAACTTGCAATTGACCACCTTAAATACCCTTTCTCATGATTGATCCTTGACCTACATACACACGAGAATCCAATGAGCTTCCCAAACAAATTTTATGTTCCAATAATTAGAGCTAAAGGTATTCAAATCAATAAAACGACAAGGGTGACCACATTTATGCACCTGCCTCATTTTGTTTAAGTAACTATTGCACACTTTCTGTAAATCCTAGAAACTTCATTTCACTTCAGATATCACTGTGTTCGTCTGCTATATGATATATTTACCTGAAATTGCTGATCCAAACAACCAATGATTTATAAAGAAGAATCATGATCAGTATCAGGGGTGCCCAAACTTTTGCATACCACTGTATGCTTTTGTTCCATAAACACTGCAGCTTCAGTCTTTATGGAACAAAAGCATTGAGTAGTTTTGCCTGTTACTCAGATTGCTTTAAAATGAGGCCCATTTCCATAATGATATTCGTGTCATTTATATTGAAATGAACATGATCGTTTAGAAACCCTACTTTGTTTTATTTTTATTGCACTGGTTACGGATATGTCTACTTTTTAAAAATCAATTTGTTTTCACTTGCTGTGGCGTGTTCACGTATGACAGAATGGTCACTTTCACACCCATGCCTTAATTTTGAAAGAATAAGATTTCTTATAATTATTGACGTTATATCTTCCATATACAATTACTGACATGCCATTCTATCTTCATTAAGTGTTCCTTTTTAGTTATTTTTTAAACTGTCTTATTTATACACACGTTCATGTCTTCAGGAATAATCACTTTCCTCTGTGCTTGATCTTTTCAGGGATAAACATGAACCAGAGAGGCTGGCTCTTAACGGGATAGCAGAGACCACTGTGGCCATGGAGGTGACATAGCCTTCCCTTCTCAAAGCCCAAATTCAAAGGACGTGACAAGATTGTGCAGCCCATACATGGACCTTTAGTGCATAGCAGCATATCAAAAATATTGAGTTAATTTGTGAATATTACATGTACATTTTGTAAAATTTGGAATTATCACTACCTTGTAAAATAGTATATTTGTATCATTAGTGTCATTTGTTACTTGAATTCTAGATATTTTGTCATCATGCTTTTGCACTTGAAAATACAGCCAGTGGAGCGTCAAAAGTCAAAAGAAAAAAAAAGTGCATCAGTAAATGCAGGGATCATGCGCATGAGTACAGATCCCACATTACTCGTTTTAACTATTTATTTTTGCCATGTTTACATTTTTGTATCTCGTACAAATAAATCAAATTTTGTGAGAAAATGTGGATATCGGCATAGCTAGCATACTATTTTTTTTCCTTTCTTGATATGAAAAGAAAAAAAGTCAGATTTGATTTGGTTTCACAAATTTCTATTTTTTTATTTGACAAGTGACAATTTGTTGTCTTTGTGGCACCTTCTGTTAGTGTGGCAGGAGGTGTTTTAACATTTTCATCGTTTTGTTTTTTTGTTTTTGTTTTTTTTACTACATCTATAGTCCGAGTCAGAATGTCAAATTTAGTGACGGATGGTCCATTTCAGAATGTCTTTCCAGAAGATCGTTGAGCAGGTAATTGGCCAAAGTCTGCGTTTTCATCCCAACGTCTCGATACGTACAAGTGAGCTCCTCGCTGACCTGCACTGTGTACAGTAGCTCCTGTTCCACTATCAACCAGGGGAGAAAAAAAAACATCCTGAAACAGGTGAAGCGGTGGTAGAGCAGCCACAAAGTGGTCCGTATCCAGCATATGCTGTGGTCTTCAGTGCTACAAACCATCTTGCTGTGAATGATGGAATTTATACATTATGAATTTATCAATCGTCTATACCAATAAATGTCCCTTTTTATGTGTACTTGCTTTTTTTAAACAGTAAGGATTTACAAATAAGTGGCTTTCCGTGATGGCAAATTGGAGTTAGTGAGTTCATCACCACTCCAAAAAATGGTTCCCCACATACACTCACGAACTTCTATACACCTGTTCAGCTGCTCTTTAATGCTAATATCTAATCAATCAGTCACGTGGCAGCAATACAGTACATTTACATTTAAGGCATTTGGCTAACGCTCTTTTCCAGAGCGACGTACATCAGTGCTTAAGTGGTTCACAACTTTCTTACCGGCAAACAGCTTAAATCCGTGTCTATTGTTTAACCGAGATACTGCAGTCAGAACATCTATACAACAACTGTAATAATTAGCCAACACCTAACCCAGCAATACATAGGTCTTTTTTTTTATAAAAAAAAAATAAGAAAGCAGTAGGAAAGGGACATAGTCACCGAAGTGCTTGAAAAGGTGCGTCTTCAGGCGACGCTTGAAGACCGTGAATGACTGCCGATCGGACCGGAAGAGGGAGTTCATTCCACCACTGGAGAGCCAAGACTGAGAAAAGTCTTTATGCATGTTTCCCTCTTGAGCGGCGGAGGCTCAAGACGGGCCGTGCATGAAGCCCTGAGAGGACGAGAAGTGACACGTTTGATCAATGTTATGTATGGGGGTGCAAGTCCGCACATATATATGCACTAACAAAAAGTGAGGGATGTTTGGCTTTTGGATAACCTTTGAAACGTAAAAGGTTCGCACTACAGTGATATATCATGAAAGTAGGGCATTTAAGTAGAAGCATGCAATGGTGATTTCCTCAAGTCGACTTATTGGCTGCTGAGGCACAGCAACACACTCCTTGAAGGGCTGATGTTATTCAGGTAGTCTGGGCCTGTCACTGTACCATTCATGAACTGTAGGGCAGTTCTGTATTGACTAGACATACCTGCCCACACTGCAACACCACCACCACCAAAGGCTGATGCATAGCGCTCTCCTTGATGTCGCAATTATTTCACGAAGGTTAATACGGATCCCACTCTTTACGGACACACATACACACACAAGCTCGCTCTCTCTCACACACACACACGCACACACAGTGGCTACCTGAGGTAAATGTTCGGGTGCCGCTTTGCGAGCCCACTCTCACTGACACACACACACACACACACCCCAATCCCCCCGCCCCCCTCCACACACACACAAAGCACATTGTTAAACACATTCATACAAGTGCACACTCATTCACCCCCCACCCCCCTCACTGACACACAGTCACCCTCTCCCAGTCTCCCCATATAAACACACGCAAGCTCTTTACAGGTGTAAATAATACGAGTATGAATAAACAAATATATTAATTTGGGAAATTGTATTTTGTAAAGTATACAGACTAGACATGAAGAAACACAATTTTGATATGTTATCCTGTAGCAATATGCTTGTTTTTGTTTTTATGTTTTTATTTGCAAAGGCAAATTGATACAATTTAAGTCTTTTCCGTTACAGACTAAAAAATAAAGTTATTCTTTGTTGTAAGTTGATCTAGATTCTCTTTTTTGTTTTCTTTAGTGTTAATATGGATACAATGTTATGCAGAGGTGTACTATAACAATTTTATAGACAAATAATACTAGTTACAGTCGCGTCGGAGAGTTGGGGGGGCGCGAAATGTTTACTTCTTCCTAGTGGGGCGCATAACAGAAAACAATTGAGAAGCACTGCCTTAAAATAATGCTTTAAAGAGCAATATTTTATTTGGAAATGAGAAATGTTGTCAGGATTTCTTAAAAACTAAGGCAAAGTTGTTCAGTTCAATACTTGAGAAACTGAAAAAATTCTGCAGTGCTCTAAATTTTTACAAAGCTGTATTTGTATGCATATGCGTAGATGAACAAAACATGAACACACGTGGCCGAAAGTTTGTGGACACCTGCATATTATATCCACAGCTGCTAATGTGAAGGTTATCTGTGTGTTGCACTTCTTGTTAGAGGGTTCGGATTCACATGCTTACGGCTTCAAAGGGTAAACTTCAGTCTAAATGAAACTGAACTTTCCCTGTAACCCAGACACACCGTCCTGCGTCCAGTCGTTTAGTGGTGGACGTATGACATCATCAAACCCGTGTGACATCATAATGTGGTTTCCATGGCGGCTGAGCATAATAACTGTAGTGAGAACTGCAGGAGCTGCAGGAGCGTTTTCAGTCTCTTCACCTGCAGCAGAAACACACACTTCACAGGTAAATCTCACTGACACATTTTTCTGTTTCTCGAAATCTAAAACAGAATTGGGGGACTCAGCTATTTGTGTTTACTGCCCGGTGCTGCTACATAGCAGGACTTCCTTTTAATACAAACTTTACATTTTTTTGCTCTACTGTTTTATTCTGAGCATAGGCCTGCCCGTAATTTTTACTTCTTTTGGGTAGCGATTTTTTTTTCAAAATGAAAGCAGTTTCTGCTTTTAAAAGCAGATTTGGGGTTTTTTTTCCAAATTTTGTAATTTATACAGTAAAGTTTTAAGAAGGGTTGGTAGAAGGCTAGTGGGTAAAACAGTTTCTAATACTGTGTCCTTGAGCAAGACACCTAACCCTCATTACTGCCCCTTTAACTAATGATTGTGAGAGGCTTTGGATAAGGGCATTGGCCAAATGCCCATTTACCGTTAATTTTAGAAAGCAGTGTTTAATCCGTTATAAAGGCTGCAAAAATTTCTGTTGATCAATTGTTAGATGTAATCTTGGTCTCAAAATGTGAAGAGCAAGAAAATGTGAGGAGGAGTTTAAATACAAATTCTGATTAAACCAGCAAATGTAATGGTTGATTCATGGATCAAACACCTGTTGGGAATTTGGCTGTTAAGCTCCTTGTCAGAGAACAGGAAGTTGTGTAAAAGGTACTGAAAACCTGAACAGGCATTCAAACGTTTAGGGAAGGTCACATTAAGTTCACCTGTAAAGGTTATAGTGTATTTTAGGTTCATCCTGACATTTCACCCAAAAGCTGAATATACCTAACTTTTTGTGAGTAGAATATATTTATTAGAGCTGGGACAGTTAATGCATTATTATCGCATTAACGCATTGTTTACTTAACGCTGACAATTATTTTATCTCGTGTTAATGCAAGTTTTTTTAAAATCTTTAGATTTTGAAAGTTCGGTGCTTTTACTGAAGCAGTGCGAGTGTTGAGCTTTTCAATATCATGGCGAGTGTAAAAGAGAGCACGAAGACACACTTTCTTCCAAGCAAAAACGTCTTTTTATTTCTCTGGTCAGTCAGCTTTGAAACAGAATTTTGCACAGAGAGAATACTGTGCCCCCACTGGCAGGGTCAGGTACTACACCACAACTCCATCACAGCTCTCTACTCGCCTTCACCCTGCAGCTAACCTATTTAGCAACTCTGTCTGTGTCGAAGATGTGGATGTAGAGGATTTTGCAACAAAAGGGTCTGTGTCTTTAGCTGGACTTGACACAAAATAAATGTGTGTTTAAAAGCAGTAAATTGGCTGAAAATAGAGTTCTTAAAAAAATACATTTTTAACCAACTAATAACCTCATCATTGCTGTTAAAATGAAGTTGCTGAGCTTGAACATAGGAGCCTGATAAAAAAAAGTGTCAGGCCAACTATATATATATATATATAAACATATATATATACATATATACACACACACATGTATATATATATAGCTCCATCTTGAACTTTCCCTGTAATCCAGACACACCGCCCTGCGTTTAGCCCTTTAGTGATGGATGTATGACATCATCAAAGCCATGTGACATCATAATGTGGTTTCCATGGTGGCGGAACATTCTAAATGTAGTGAGAACTGCAGGGGCTGCAGGAGCGTTTTCAGTCTCTTCACCTGCAGCAGAAACGCACACTTCACAGGTAAATCTCACTGACACATTTTTCTGTTTCTCGAAATCTAAAACAGAATTGGAGTAATCAGCCATTTTAGCTGCCTGGTGTTCATACATAGCAGGACTTTCATTTAATGCAAACTTTACATTTTGTTGCTCTACTGGTTTATTCTGAGCATAGGCCTGACCACAAATTGATGCAGAATGCTGCTATTCTGTTTATTTAATTTTTTTGTATCATATTTTGTAATTTATGCAATAAAGTTTTAAGAGGGGGTGGTAGTAGGCTAGTGGGTAAAACAGTTTCTAATACTGTCCTTGAGCAAGACACCTAACCCTCATTACTATTACAAAGTCAAAGTTTGGATCCCAAGTTCTTGGTACATAGAGGTTTATGTTTATCATTGAATGTTGCAACATGTGAAAGAGTAACAATACTCCTTTCAGGCCTGCTGAGATAAAGGCAGTCTACACTGTGGTCTCCAGAGAGAGGATGATAAAACAAACATCTGGATCAGAAACAATCAAGCTGGAAAAATAAGACTTCAGTACATCCTATACTGGCATAGATCAGGAACAGGCCTCTCAGCAAAAAGGGCAGAATAATCCCTTGAGGCCTGGTGAGACAAAGGCAGTCTACCCTTTGATCTCTAGATAATAGATGTTAGATTTAAATGTTACAACATCTGGATTAATAAGAATCATGAAGGAGCAAAGAGATTTCAGTTCATCATAATAGTCTGGAATACGTCAGGAGCAGGCCTCCCAGCAAAAGGGATGAATAATCAATTGAGGATTTGGTGAGATGGCAGTCTACCCAGCAGCCTCTAGATAAAAGATGTTTATTTTTAATTTTAAACACCTGGATCAGAAAACATTTTGCAGAACAATGGAGACTTCAGTTCATCATATTTTAGCATAGCTCAGGAACAGGCCTCTCAGCATCAAGGGCAGAATAATCCCTTGAGGCCTGGTGAGACAAAGGCAGTCTACCCTTTGTTCTCTAGATAGTAGATGTTAATTTTAAATGTTACAACATCTGGATTAGTAAGAATCATGTAGGAGCAAAGAGACTTCAATTCATCATATTGTTGCATAGCTCAGGATAATCGCCCGAGGTCTGTCGAGACAACGGCAGTCTACCCAGCAGTCTCTAGATAAAAGATGTTTATTTTGAATGTTAAAATCTGGATCAGAAACCATTTCGCAGAACAATGGAGACTTCAATTCATCATAATTTTGCATAGCTCAGGAACAGGCTTCCCAGCATGAAGGGCAGAATAATCCCTTGAGGCCTGGTGAGACAAAGGCAGTCTACCCTTTGTTCTCTAGATAGTAGATGTTAATT
>JBBPDE010000002.1:3723674-3734250 GCA_037974605.1 Nannopetersius ansorgii
TGCCAATGGAAACGAGAGACAACAGCAAGGCCCTGTTTGAAATCTTTTAATCAGACAAAGTTGCCCCAGACAGCTCTGAAGACCATGTTTGTGTCAACTCCTTAGATGTATATTTGCAATGCGGTCAATTTTAAAGCATTCTACGAAGAAAAAAAAATCCATTATCCTAAATGTAGTCAATTAACAAAGATGTGTTACTGAATTTGCTTTAGTTTTGCATCGGACAGTGCCAAAATAACACACTCATATAAAGCTATTATAAAGCACCAATATCTACTAGAGTGCAAAGACTGCCCTCTTGTGGAGAATTTCTGTCTGCTAAACATGAGTGAGTAAAAGAGTTACAGGCCAGGTCCATAACCTGCAGCATTTCCACAGCTTTGTCTGTTTGTATGTTATACAGGGTCAGAAACTATATTAGCAAGTCTACATCCGATTAATTAATGATTAATCAAACAGTTTAAGGGTTGTATGTGATGAATGGAAGGTTATAAGCCATCATTTCATTTTGTTATTGCAATACTTTTATAATCTTATTTTGCTAGGCTTCTGCTGGCTTCCTCCTATCTCACTGTACTGAGACAACAAAGGCATCTTGTCCTTGTAACAACAGCTCAAATCATCTGTATTTGGGGGCACCACACAAATGTGATTTTCCACAAATGTGATTTTTGAGATTAAAAGGATGATCTTGGTTCTGCAATTGAGCATGAAGTCTTGGCAACACCTAAAAATAAATGAAAACAGTACATCAGAGAGATGGGGGTGTGTGCAGTTCGTTGTGGTGGTCTCTGGCCCTGAGGAGGAGTGAGGGGCTGGAAAAGAGACCGGTTCACTGTGAGAATCTTAGGGCCTCTCAGACAGTGCCCCGGCCCCGCATTCAGCCACTCTGAGTCAAAATCGATGATCAGGGTGGATTATCTCTGGGAGCTTTAAACAGCATGGTGTTTTCATCCCCCAGTTCAAAGAGGCTGTACATTTTCAAACCTCCAGACGATTTACATAGAACTGTTCTTTAACTCAGAGCTCTGAACAACTCTTACAATGGTTCTCGGGGGGAAAAAAGGACAGCTAAGAGAGGCAATTAGTTCCTTAAAGAATCAAAAATCTCCTGAGATTCTCCAAGAAAGGATCTAGTTTCAAATCCTCAAAACAATAAAGGACTGTTTTTTGTTTTTTTTAATCACAGAGCTTTTACAATTCAATTGAACAAAACATCTGTCAAAGCACACAGGGCAACGAACAGGCGCAGAGCTAACAGGATGTGGAGAAAAACAACACTAATTTTAAATTTGATTGGAAATGCTTATTGTATCTGTTTGAAAAAGGCAATACAATGAGAGTACCCAGCACGCTAAAGTGCTCGGTGTTGTAATTAGCTTTCGGCTCTGCTCCCCTGCCCCCGGGGTGCCAGCTCATTTTCACACACCGCAATCTTTTCGTCGACAAATAACCAAAGACGACAAAAATACTGAGAGAGAAGAATCAAGAGAAAACAGGAAAAAACTCAAATAAAATTAAAAACGGGAACGCAACGCCCCCCTCCCCTGTGGCGCTCTATAAACAGAATCCAAAATAAACAATGAGGCACAAAGGGAGGAGAAGAGAAATGGGCTCTCGCTAAACTAAATTCCTGAAAGATGAAAGGAACATGTTTTATGAATGTGTACAAACTCTAGGAAAAACTTCCCGAGCCCCAACTTGACTAAATGAATTCATAAGAACGAATTGTTTATACTGAGGTGGGGGGGCCCCATGCCTTCATTATTCGCCAAATCTAATAAACATGAATGAACATTTCTGGATTTTGGAAAAATACTGACAGATGTATTTGCATGATGTCCACGTATCAGCATGTGGTGGCTTATTTTCAGGAAAAAATAAACAACTGCAAATGCAAGCTTGCGATCATATCTTTTTGACTTTTTACCTGGCTGTTGTGCAGGTGGGGGAGGGGGCAGGGGCTGGCTCTGAGGGCTACTGTACTGCACCGTGCCAACCGGCCGATACTGCTGGCCGGACAGAGGGTACTGGCCTGGTGCACAGTAACACGTTGGCATCTGCAGATGGGAATAAATGAACACAAACATCATCAAAGCAGTCTGACGCATAATTATGTAACAGGTTTTCCAAAAGGATTATCAGTCAACAGCCACCATATATAGTGATGCACACTATACTATACTATATGCAAAAGCCTTGAGCCACCCCTTATTTCTTTATATTCTGCTTCCAAAGATCCAGAGGCCAGAGGCTTCCAAAGACTTTCTTGTATTTTAAGTGTAGCCTTGAACAGTGTCGCCTCCCACTGTCTGAATCATTCAAGCAGAACAAAGCACCTCTACCTGTTTCTTCACTGGTTCAGGACTTAAGTTAAAGATGATTCCAGATTATTGGGAAAGTTGTTTGTATACTGGTGGTTCTGAATGCTGAGCGTTGGAACACCTGCCACCTTTAGGCCCTTTGCAGCATGTTCCAGTATGTCAAAGTTTAGACAGTTTGTCAGACATAAAACAGGATTTGTAAAACAGAACATTCAAAGGCAAATTAAAGCAAAAATATAAAGAAATGAGGGTTGGCTCAGTACTGGAAAGGAAACTATAATTAGTATGTACAACTACATGTCTGATAAAAGCCATTTTGGAATCCTAATAACAGTAATACTATTTTTCTTTCAGCAAAGACTTACAAATTACAAGTTATAGCTAAGGGGAAAAAATATCATGTACAGCCTAGATTTTGTGTGCCCATTTTTTAAAAATGTGATATAAGGCAAAGATTGCAATTATTTAGGCATGCAGATTGCACAGTGCTAATTACTGAAGCTTCAATGAGTCATTAGCTACATTAGCCTGACAGCTCCAGCGCAAGAGCACTGAACATGTCTTGGCTTACTGACTGCAACTGGGGTTGAGATTTTTCTCCAAACAATTGCTTATGGTAGTTTTGTCAAGCTTCCCCAATTTGACAATGGCGTACCTGCTGCATCGGCTGCTGAATGTAGCCCTGCTGCATCACTGACTGGTTCACGGATGCAGGGCCTGGTGTGGAGTAGGCCGGGGCTGGAACGCTCTGGCCAGGGGAGGGCACCATGTAACCTGCCTGCTGCTGTGGGGGAGGGGGTGGCGGAGGGGCCTGAAGCACCATGGAGGAGGGGTACATGGCAGTGTGGCCGTCACGAGCCTCCCCCGACGGCTGCCGCACAAGGCTCATGTGGCTGAACTGGGCGCTCAGGTTGTCTTGCTGGCGGGTCAAACAGACAACTTGGTCGTTATCACTTTAATGTTCAATTCTTGATATATGTTCCCTACCTACCAGAACATGACCAGTCTACTAAATACAATGATAGAGTGAGGAGGCTGACTAAAGCAAGTGGCTTCAATCATCAGCTCTGTGAGAAATCTTCTGACCCAGCCACAGTCTGGCCTTAGAAGTTAGGAGTTTAGTTTAATTTACCAATCCATTTCAATTTGTTTTATCCCCCACCCCCAATTAGAAATACACGGGGATTTGATACATTTCTATTCATAGAGTATTAACTTCAACATCTGTAGCTAGATTAATTATTCAAAGCAGTCTTCCTCTCTTTTAATTAGTCATTAAGGGATGTTTACTGGTAGAGAGAGGTCAAAAAGGAGGTTAGCAGAACACATGATGCGCATTTGTGATTGAATGGTGGTGAAAAACTGATCGAAAATAAGCAGCTCTCTGCAAGTCTCCCAAATTAACAGCACAAATACGCCAAACGCGTTAACAAGATGTTCAGAGCCGCTGAGAAGTAAACAGTGCGGCTGACTGCAGACTAGAAACTTCTGCATATCGTATTAATCTAATGCAGGCACAAGACCAATGAGCACCATTAAGGGAGGCAACATTCTACCATCCATTCTGCAGGAGAGCTTTTCTATTTTTTATTAAGCAGAATCATCCATCACGGAACTTGCTATAAATGATCGCATAATATTCAAATTTAGGCCAAAGGAATTCATCAAACAGCAAGAAATGCCTCGCTATACCCATTTAATGATTTTCTTATGCTTTTTAAAGCCCCCCCCCATCCTAGTTAACTGGTATTTGCGAATTGCAAAGAAAAACAACATTCATGATAGAAATGAGCAAACATCATATTGCATGTCTCATAGCAACAGCAAAGCAAAATTACTTAAAGAAGAGCAAGAAACTAATAAAACAGGATTAAAATGAACAGCATGCAATGTATGCAGACACAAGTATAAAAGTGTTGTATGAAAGTCTTAATCGCATGAAAAGAAATTAATTAAAAGAGCTATTAATTTGGGCAGTAAGTGTTTATTTGCTAATATAACAGTAATAACAGTATAATAGTAAGGTTAATAACAGTAAGGCTAGAATATATACACATACCATTAACACAGTAAGTAGTGATTTTAAGTCTTTTTAAATTTCTCAGTGGCAGTACTACTCTTCCAGTACCTGGTTTGGCTAATCAGTTGTTCTCCAAGTTAATTCAGGTGCTGCTGATAGAATGTAATAAAAACATGTAATTGCTGGGAGCAAAAAAAAAGGGGGGGGGGGGGTCAGAAATCAAGCTTTGCTTCTCTAAATAGCAAGATATCAAGTGCTTGTACATTATTATGGCATTATTGCACATTCTAACAGTATATGGCGTTTTTAAAAGCTAAAATACACTTACTGCCCAAAACAAAGCTTAACCCCCATGTCCTGTTAAAATTTACTAACATCCTTAATGTTTGGGCTCAGTTTGACCTCCAATTTAAACCTCCAGAAAATGGTTGACATAAAAATCGGCACCCAAGTGTCAGTATTTTTGTCTTTGTTGACCACACAATTAGTATTTTAAATAAAATATACATGTAATGAAACCCCTTGAGGGACTAATAAAGGTTTATCTTATGTCATGATCAAGTGTTTTTTGAAGATCATAAAATTTTATTTTATACTGAAGTCTACATCAAAAACAACTAAAGCAAATGTGTGTTAAATGTTGATATTCTTGTATGTCTCGTAAGAACAGCGGAAACAGCCCAAAGAACAAAATGTGCAGAGAAAACAGAAATTTTTTTTTTACCCAGTTAGTTTGCATTGAATTAGATTTTAAGATTATTAAAAGTCAATTATTTATTTAGAGACATTAAATGCTGAATGGGATCAAACTGACCCCAAATCATAAAAAGGAGGGTTAAATGTCCAAAACCTTTGTGTAGTTACACACAGTACTGCAAAATGTTTTTTGCCCAATTAAAAAATTGCATTTTCTGTATTTGAATCTTACATAGAGTTTATATACACTAGGCAAGATTACAAAAAAAGCTAATTGCAGTTAAAAACCCTTTTTACTTTAGAAAAGTTACTGAAACCTTGGTTAATAAGTGCAGTTAGAAGAATAGGTTTGGCGCATTTGGATTTGATTGTTTCCACCAGCTTTAGGGCAGAATAAATACTAGGCTTCCCTGATAAGTTTGGAAATGGTTAAGCTAAAACACACATTATATGATGATACATTACTACAATCCAATTCTTGTGTTTTTAATCAAATAATGAAGCAAACAGCTTTACGTATTTCCTTAGATGCCTCAAACTTCTGCATGCAGATGATTGACGATTAGACTGAATGTACTGAATGGCCAAGAGGAGACACACACAGAGGAAAACGACAACAAATAAAACAAGAGGAAGAGAGAGTGAGAGAGAGAAAGAAAGAAAGAAATAAAATAAGAAAGAGTGGTACCACAGTGTACTGTTGGTTAGGGGAGACGGACAGGAGCTGTGGTGGGTAAGACACCGCCGAGTACTGGACAGGCTGAGTTGAGGGCTGGAGAGGCCAGAGGGGCTAAGGAAGCAGCAGACGAAGGAGAAGATAGAGGGGTGGGGAGAGGAAAATGGGTTTAGTCAAAGATGGAGAAGATGGAAAAATCTAAAAGACGAATCAACACAGAGAGACAGATATTCTTAAGAATTCTCAGGTTAGTTAATACCATGACAATTAAAAATTTACTGTAACAGAAGTAGTGAAACTGTACAAGGCAACCCTGGACATTCAATCTCAGACCTCGTCAAAAGTGAGGTGACTGCGATATTGGGCTCGGGTGGTAGGGCTCTGAAAAGAAATTTGCCTGATGTCTGCAGCAATTGATGGGCGCGGCTAGCGCCGAACAGATTGTAATTTCTGACTGTGACGGCCTGGGTGAACTGCACAGTTTCCCATTTGGAAAGCGAAATGCACTTTGGTCCTTATTCTGAGCATATATTTGCCTGCAAATCATTCACTGTGACAAGGTTGGATACTCCTGCCCCCGACAGTAGAGTGGCTACAGGTTTAATCTTTCCTTAATAGCAAGCGAAATACCTAGGCCAAGCAATTAATGACCCATCAGACTCAATAAGCAGCCTGCAGGACCGCACTGTTAGCAGACTCACCTCCCTCCCACCGATCATATTTAATTGACTTAAGAAAAAAAAAATGCAGTGACAGTCTGTTCCTTCTACTTAATGGACACCATAAAGTATTAATTGGTGAAATATCCAAATGTTGCTCACATTCAATGGAACTATTTTCTGTTGCTTACCGTTGCTTTCTACCTGACTGCTGATGCAACTTCTGCACAATTTTTCAGTAGTTAAAATATTTTTCTCTACCTTGGAACCATGTTTAATTTGGTTCATCTTTGTACCAAATTGAACATTTTTACTTCTAGTTTTGATTTATATTCATAGTACGGCTGGGCGCATTAACACGTTAATGCATTGTTTACTTAAAGCCAACAAATATTTTAATGCAGGTTTTTAAAAATCTTTTTATTTTGAAATGTCTTGGGGGGTTTTTTCTCGCTGGTGCACACAGCAGTATACATGTTGGCTGGTTTTCGTGGGCGTCAAGCATCCCATTACTTTTGTCTATATTATATGGACAAAAGCAATGGGAAGCCTGACACCGCATTCAGAGACCTTGACATTCATGTGGAGCTGGTCCGTTTTGCAGCTGCCACAATGGTTCCACCCCACATGATCTGGGCTCTGAGAGTAACTTGTTTTTCTACAAAAGCTAGATAAAACGTGAATGCCCTGCATTGATTTGATTACATGAATGTTCAAGTTGAGATTCACAAAAAACATTTGAACTGCAACTGTGTTAAACACTTCTGTTAAAAAGCTCCTTATTTATTTAGTGTTTGCAAACCAAATGTTACTGCACTTACACTTGCTCTATACACTACTTTTGAATCAATTATTTAATGTTATGCATAACAATTCGATACAAAAATTTAATCGTTGCCCAGCATTAATTTATTTATATATGTGTATTCTGTGTATTTTTGAGTACCCATGCTGTCATGTCTCACTGTATACACGTCTATAGCTGGGATGAAGTTCAATTTGACTTTGACTACAAAAATGCCTTTGTTCAGCATGAGGTGGGTTTGAAAAGAAAGAAAAGGTGCCAACAATGGTCTGATTGTAAAAATTTTCAGAGACCTGTACCTACCTGAGGGATGACATGATTGTTGGACTGATGCTGATGGGGTCCAGGGGGTGGAGGAGGAGGTGGAGGCGGAGGTGGTAAAGGCTGCTGTGGCCTGGAAGCCTGAGGAGCGATGGTGGGGTTGTAGACCACAGCGCTGCCGTCTGGGTTCACAAACGGCTGACCTGAAGGGGAGAGGGATGCTTTGATGCCACTACATTATGCTTAAACCACACAGATATACAAGTTACTGCTTAAGAATGGCACCAATGGTAATTATGCTAAAACAACAAAGAACTGCGAATTAAAGAGTATACATATGCAATTCAGTTCTTAATTAATGAATGAAAGGGGGCAGTTAAAAGAGCTCCTTTATATAGTTTATCATAGATCCAGAATCTGAAGCGAAATTTGCGACCCACTTTTACATTTACGGCATTTAGCTGACGCTCTTATCCAGAGCGACGTACATCAGTGCTTAAGAAGTCCACAACTGTTTCTTACCTGAAAAACAGCTTAACTAAGATACTGCACTTCACTGTTCTGCATGTTAAATGGAAGCAAACCTGATCTCTCCAGTGAACAGATCAGTCTGAATCATAGGTTATATAAACACCAATACAATAGTTGCAAGGATATGATGAGTAAAAGTTGTTAGGTATTTCGATGTTAAGAGGCAATAAATTAGGCTATATTTTTGCTATATTGCTATATAATCTACTGCATGTAAAATAAACAGTAAATAATATCCTGGAGAACACTCTGCTCTAAGGAAATTACAAACAACTCACTGTGAAGCAAAATACATGTCAAATCAAAATAACGAAAATACTTATAGCAATTTACAGTCACTTTACACGGCACTGTCACTTTACTGTACTTTATACAACTTAAGACTACTGTTGCTGCACTGTGTTGTCTTTCATGTCTTTTATGTCTATGTTCTATCTTTGATGATGGGTGTTCAAGTAAGAATTTCATTGTGCTCTGTACACTGTACACATGACAAACTTCAACTTCAGTGTACACAGTTCTCTGTATAATGTCTTCCATAAAGGCCCATAAAAACAAATACTGTATGAAATCTCTGAAAATGTCTCATAGTGACACTGGATGTTTGCTGTTCTCCCTGTGATATGTCCCCCATTATTTGGCATGTTTTATTCGGCCTCGTACTTGCAGTATTTTTACAAGCTAGCAGGTAATGGAATTTCAGTAGTTTTACAAATTTGGTTTGCTATGAAATGGTGCATCACTACAGTGATAGTGACAGAAAATAGGGGTATCAAGATCTCAAACATTAATTTACAAAGCTTTTCTTCGTTTTATTTCTAATATAGATACTAGTAAAATAGTGGTACATCAGAAAATGTTTGTGCTACATTTTTTTTACCTTTTTCCAATACTATAAAAATGTTTTACATGAAAATGTTTAACATTTGAAAAATCTATGAAAATAGAGCAATTGTTCAGCTGTGGAGATGCTTCACTTCAAGTGGAAGAACAAAGTTAGTTTTCCTATTCTGGCATGGCCTCCAATAATAAATTCTACCAACATACAATTGTGTTATCACGTTTTTCTATGTGGTTATGGCCAAAAGCAATATCACAATGAAAAACTGTGTCGTGTTTTGGTTATAATGCCCAACAATGCCTATTATTATAGTATAAACCCTAAATATGCCCCCAAATATGCTCCCAGAACACTTTCATTTCATTTTAAACTCAGTTTAATGCATTAACCTGGAAGAAAATGTAATGGTAAACCCGTATTCACCGCCAAGATATGCAACTCGGAAGATCGCAGGACAAAAGTATTGGGACACCGCAAGCGAGGTGAATAGTTTCCAGGGAATAACATCTGATCTACCGGAGCTAAAAATAAAAACGAGGGCTTGTTGGAAAGGTCTGCTGGAGATCGATCAAACTGTTGAGTCTGAAGTGTCTGAGTGTTTGCACCGCGGAGTGGCGAGAGATATACACACACACACACTTAAATTTTACTAGAACTTTGTGTACACTTACAGATTTCTGTTGTTGAGAAAATTATTTAACAGCTTTAAGGCAGGTACAGTTTACATAAAGCTTTAGCTGATGTTTTTGCCCATCATGACATTCCCTCTGCAGTCGAGTGTCTTGCTCAAGGACACAATGACAGTCGCTGAGGGGTGGAATGTGACCGAAAACCGCTTCAATGATTAGCCCAAGTGGTTTAGGCATTAGCAGCTTTTTGCCTATGTAAACATTGTGATTGCACTCAATATTAATAACTTAATGAGCAAATTGAATTTCTGAAATTCCAAGCTATAAGGGAACATTATATTGAGTGTGAAATGTAAGATGGAATGAAAAAAGAGGTTTGACCTCCACCTGGCCTTCTAATGACCCTGAAACGGGCCTCCTTGAGGGATGAACATCTACTTTTCAACATAAATTCCTCAGGCTTCTATAACTAGGGAAAATGTCCTTTTTGCCAAGTGCTTACAAAAGGTCAATAAGCAATTACACACTCTGGCTCCTTCTCGAAAATGTATTAGCGGCAGCAATATAGTGCTTTATCAGCCCAATGCATATTTAAAGACGAGGCAAACAAAGCAAATAGCAATATTTTATACATCAGAGGCAAGGCTACACATTTTTCCCTTCCTCTTTTTGTTGACAGAGTACAACTTTATTATACACTTCCGAGATACTTTGGGGAATACGTTGGGTCTGGCATAGAATTTATTGATCATGGAAGACAGACGCCCATTTTCAAAGAGTGTGCTGTAGTGGAAGGATTTAAATGCCACATGAGCTGCTTCATTAAACTGAGATCCTGGGTAATTTTACAACGGCGAGTTGCGTTTCATCAACCCTGTGTTTACTTTTTGTAAAACGAGCAAAGCAGAGGAACAGCTTCCAATTACTAGCCCAGCCATTAAGCGGAAGAAGGCCTCCTGAGATAGAGGAGGACACTGATAAAAACACCATGCTCCCCTCGAGACTCTGCTTTCACTGCACCTTTGTTAAATCCTTTGTTAAGATCACGCTAAGCAGCACAAGAGGAAGGCAGTGAAGACAATATGTAAGTAGGGTTAGTTTAAGAATTTAGTATTTCTAACAGAATAAATGCAA
>JBBPDE010000002.1:3740269-3767587 GCA_037974605.1 Nannopetersius ansorgii
CTGTCAAATGATCGGGAGAGCTTGATCTGAATTTCATCCTGTGGAAGAAACACAAAATACTGATATGGAGTCACACTGCGTTTTGCACGTGACTGTACAACATCTCCAGTGTGAATAATCTTCAATATGCCATTTTCTATTAATTCCAATGCAATTTTTCTTGGGGTATTTTATTTCACTTTTGAAGCGTCTGAGTCATTCAAATGGAAATATTGGCAATTTCTTGAAACTGGGTTTGATGGTGTACACTTCCATAAATGCATATAAAACAACCCATTTGGTTTCCAGATCATATTTGGAAACTGCTCAAAGTGTTTCAGTTCAGAAAGTGCATTACAGAGCCAATTAGAACGGTGCTCATTTACACAATATCAGTCTAAAATGCATGATAAGAAAAACATCCCATTTAATTTTAAGGGATAAAACAAGTTAGACAATGGTAAAAATGAATAAAGGCTGTTTTTAACCACAAAAAAACCCACAGATAAAGCTGACTTAAGGGGTGACGGGGCTTTTACACATTTTAATATTTTCTTAAAATAAAAATTAATATTTTTAATTCTTTATGTTCAACAAATAAAAAACTGTAACTGCATAAAAAATCTGTTTTGTGTACGTCATAGAGAATTTTCTACAAAGTTTTTATTGGATTTTGTTAGACTTTTTATTTTATATCACTCTTGTGTCTGTGCAGTCGTACTAAAGCAATTCCCTCTGGGATCAATTGAATTTTCTGATTCAGTTTTGTTGATCACTTTTTATTTCCTACCGCCCAGAAAAGGTGAGATTGTTCTAATCAACAGCCATTCCTTTAAGAGGATTGTAAAATTCATTACTTTAAGCTATACTGCCTCAGCAGTTCCCCGACTGCCTTAAAATCCTGATCATCAGGGACAGCAGCATGGCCAGTAGAACCGCGGAAACATGTGTTAAGACCGACCTTAAACGTAGACTCCTCAAAAGACACAACATCAAAATTCAAGCCTTTGGTTCAGCATCACCGGCAGCAGATTATATTTTATGCCTTGAGCTTTCAGGACCCCTGCCATTTGCAATGTGGCTAAGCCCAGGCACCCTGAGGAGAATCTTTTGGTTTAAGTCTTTGCTTTTTTTCCTCCCAGCTCAACGGCGTCCTTGTGCCTTCACCCCCTCCAGAGTGGCCAAGACCAAGCCGCCTCTCTCCCCTCCGCACTTTCCTTTGATTAACAACGTGACGAAGAAAGGAGTCCGTTTCACTTTTCAAAACCACCACAAAAGTAAAACAAAGTAAAGCAGGCGCACAGCATGACGCAGAGGGAGCTACGGAGCATTTCTAAAAGAAGCATTTCTTTTTATTCCGTGGGGCAAAAGGGAGCTGTGCTGTTTACACTGAGAATAGGGAGATCTGTTCTGCCATCGTAGAAAATAGGTAGCTGATGTGAGTTAAGGCAGGCCAACATTAGAGTTCGAGCTGTGGTAGTGGTGGGGTGGTCTTTATTAACAGCCTTTGAGGCATTTAAAGAAAACTTTGAAAAAAAAATAGCAAAATCCTTTAACTAATAGAAAGGCAGATTCCTTCAATGGATTGAGAGCCAAACATTCAGGATTTGATTCTTAGCAAAAATTGCTTGATAGTGATGCACGCCTAATTCAAGGCAAATTAAATGGAAAAAAAAAAAATACGTAATGCATCCTGCAATCCCTCAATTCTGTTACGTCAGCTACAGACAACCATGTTGTCTAGTATTGCTACTGTTGTCTAGCTACATATTACGACTGCAATCCTTTTCTTGATGTTCAAAAGCCCATATCTTCACTTTCCTGGAATGAAAACGTCTGTAAATATTTTTCCAAATGTCACACTTTCAAATAATAATAGTTTTCGTGATGTTACAAAATCAACACATTTAAATATATCTTTATATTCTGGCTACAGTAGCAAAGGCCCACCCATTCAGGCACTGATACAACCAACAATATTAATTAAAAATGTGACTTTTGTTGGATTATATGAAGCCCTCGTCAGAACACCCAGTAACTTACCCGGAGCTGTGACTGTTCACCCTGTTAGAAACACTGTGACTGTTAAGGGCAGGGGTGTCAAACTCCGATCCTGGAGGGAGGTCCTGCACAGTTCGATGGTTCTCCTACTCAAACACATTCACTAAACCCGGCAACTAACCGGCGAGGTGAAGCAGGTGTTTCTGACCAGGGAAATCACCAAAAACCTGCCCTCCAGGACTGGAGTTTGACACCTGTGGGTTAGAGGATCACTGCACAGTGCAATCTTTAGCTAAATAAATACTGTGGAGATCACTATAACGTTAGTAGACGATATACTGGAATGCCCTACTGGCTAACATGGCACTGTGCTATGGCGTAGGCTATCAAACACGCAATGATGGACAGGACAATTCTGCTGGGTATCAGCAGTTGTGGCTTGAGCAGTTACCCAGTGCTTAGATGGCTGTATCACTCAGAAGATACCATTTCATCTTCACTTCAATTTAATCAAATAAATCTTCTTATTATTACAAGCCCATCTTATTATTTGACTTCATCCACAGACAAATAAAAAGCGCTTTTTTTTCCCAAAATAAAAGATCGTTTAGATCAATACCGGTCTGCAGCCCGGTGGCTGGTGACCTCTGTATTAAAGAGTCCATATCCTAACTTTTCGAAAATTAAAGATGCTTGAACTCTGTAAATATCATGTGTAATATTGTATGTTTACTAATCCAGTTTTCAAATTGTGGTTTTGTGATATCAAATGTTTATATAAATCTGCCTAATCAATGTATAAAAGATTAGACCCAACAATTTATGCTGACGTTCTAAGTAGTGTTTCAACCCTTTACTGCCTCTTGAACGAGCTGCAATACAGGGCAGCCAATCGAAAGAAGTTACTTTAAAAATATATCCGTACAATGCCAAACTTTGTTCACAATGTTTTTTTGTTAAACAGTTGCGTAAGAAAGCTAAGACAAATCATGAAATATTTTCAATAATAAAATGAAATAGAAGAACAAAGTAGAATGTGGGCCTTTTAAAAACATTCAAAAGATTCAGTGAATCTATAATGATTCAGAATTCCCAGTAACTCACCTGGAGCTGTGACTGATCAATATTGTGAGGCTTATTTGCATATTGCAGCAACTAATGCTATAATGGTTAATAGATGATGTTTTGGGCAGCCCTGGTCCTGACATTAAAGCTAAAAAACTTAGAGAGGAAAACTGAACACTTCCCTGCAAGCAATAATGTCTGCAGCCATGGCGATTCACAAAGGGCCCCTACCATTTGTAAATTAATACATACATAGACCTAAGGTACAAAAGAATATGCGAGGGGCTCAAATACAACGTGCATTCAGTGAGATGAGCCTGCAAGTATTATCAAGTGAGGTGGAATGTGACACTTTTTAAATGCCCCCGAGAAGAGCTTTACCTGATGTTCTGGAAGCAGTTCAGAGGAAATTGGGGGAGGAGATGGCTCTTCACAAATGGCCAGGCTCCGAACTAACTTTAACTTTGCGTTAGACTGGGGGAGAGTAGTGAGGGTTAAAGAGAGAGATCAGGATGTGCACAAAATAAACACTGCAGGTTGAGTTGCATTTTCACGAAACAGTGCATAAACTCAAAGCAAACAAGGGAAACGGATGGAGATAATCAAAACCTAATTTCCCGTGCAATCACCACACATATGGGATTTAAAAGAAAATGATCAGTCTGATTTTCAGAGCTCAAGGATAATCAAGTAAATAGCCAAGAGCCTTGCCATGCCTACACAGAGTTCAGGATGGTTAAGGGCCACAACTGTGGCACTTGAGTGTCTGAAAACCATGCAGGCAAATAAAAGCATGACATTTTAGGCGATGCACTCAAAGTACTTGTCACACACAGGCACATCATCTGAAAAATACTGGAGTACTGGAATACTGGAGGAAAAATACTGGAGTCTAATTTCTTAATGAGCAACTATTGGTTCATGGCACACACACACAAAAAAACAAAGCACGGATGAAACAAAGCTGTCAGGAAACATCTAGAACATGCCTCTTGCCACTGTACCTTGGGCCTTTTTGCACTTTGTCCAGGTATTTGCCGCTGTACGGTAGGCAACGAGACAAAATGGGGCACATGGATTACGTCACTGAAGCAGCTTTCAAGTCACAACAACAACAAATAACAGGAACAAACTTCTGAATGATATGCTTCACAGCAAGGCAAAGCAAAGGGTACATGATTGGCTGCCCTAAACCATCTATTACAGAAAATACAGATGCATTATCTAGATTTTCAGGGATAATGGATGGTTTGAAAGGGATTAAATGCATGTAACCTTTTCCCCTTTTCCTTTCATAAAAAGGAAGACCAACTTTCATCAAGTCCTTGCAAAAAACTGAAATAAAATGTCACTTTATCTTAAACCAACTCTGCTGATGCACAGCTGTGAACAAGCAGGACCGTAATACTCAAGAATTCTTGGCATGAGAGTCATTATTTTCCAAAGTATTATTTTAATTTTATGCACCTGAGCTACAGTTGAATGCTATTAGGTTTGGGTACCAGAGGTAGACTCCATATTAGAACCTACACATTTGTTTGAAATTTGCATTTTTGGTTTTTAACCACTACATATCTGCAATGACATGAGTGGCCACATATCAGGACATGTTTTAGGTGAAAACATCAACATATTGATATGTATTTAATGTTTTACCATTTTACTCCCATTGCTGTTGAAAAAGATCTTTATTTTCAAAAAATGTGTCCATTTTTTTCAACCTTTATAGAATAAAAATGGAGAAGAATCTATAAGAACCACAATTGATAAAATTCAAAATGGTACCCAACCTTATCAGCTGCACTAAAATGTTCTAGCATTTCTGTACATGACCCATTGTGCTACCCAGCCAGTTGCTTCAATATCTAATGTTTTACATTTAATCTGTATCTTTCTGGACATGTCACCTTTTTATTTTACTTAATCCTGTTCCATCACTCATCTTAAAAGCAAACAGCTGGGTTTCCAGCAGCTGTCATCACTGTTGTTCGTAATATTTCATCGGCAATTAGATGTGACACTAAATGAATGGGAGGTTGTTGTCTTCATTCTTTTGTGAATAGACAAATGAAAAGCAGAGAAGAAAAACCTTCCTGCCACAATCCTGACTCTTTGTAATACACCTTTACATTAGGAAGATGCCGTTAGTTCCACCATGGTGTGAAGTGGTTACTTTAGAAACGCACTTAGGGGAGCGGCTCGGTCCTATTGACACCTTGAAATAGGCAGAAATTGTGTGTGAATTGGCCATATTCTCCCAGGTGAGGCCAGAGGACGTAACAGAAGAAGATGCCATCAATTGGGGCAGCCTTACACGGGTGTTGTTTCCCATTCATCTTCTGCTTCGTTCTCTGGCTCCTGTGGTCTTGAGGTCCCTCAGGCTTCAGCAGACACCAGCGTGCCGTGGTTAATGAGCAACACAGTAGCCTTACAAAGTTATGATGGATGCTTATTCTCTCTTAATTGGGTATTGAGCTTCTCTAAGTCCCAGAGTGCCTGGAAATGGCACAGAGCCACGGATAGGCACTCCCAACTGCAGTATTCTGTGAAATTTGCCACAGGAATGTGCACAATGCGATGAGGAAAAAGGATTCAAAAATGTGTGTGTACTGCGGAAAAAAGAGGAGAAGCAGGTAATGCCGCATCGTGTGCAGCCAAGGATCTGCGAAAAGCCTTTGGAGGGGGGGTGGGGGGTGCAGAGCCAGATGGCCATAAAGCCACTTGCTGTGCTTTTCCTCCCCACCCCCCAAGGCGACACAGAGAAAGTTTGAGGATAAGCTTAGATTGCCAGCCGCACGGCTGCTCACACAGGCCTCCTCACTTTTGCCCGGCTGCTTTCCTTGCAAAGCATCTCTTCCAGGAAGCAGAAAGGGAAAGGCAATTTTTGGCAGAAAAAAAAGAAAAGAAGGGAGAACAGGAGGATCTGTAAAGTTAAAAAATGGACAACACTGGGAAAATGTCAGCGTGTCACAGAAAGCGCTGCTCGCTTAGGTTATCTGTCAAATAACGGGGGAGAGGAGATAAATACAAAGAAACTAAGATGCACTACTGCAACCTTCAAAAGCTTAACCTTCACAAGTTAGAGTGGGTCGAGGTGTATCCATTTCGGCTGGTTCTCATAACACAATTACCTGACAATTGATTGGCTGTGCTTGGCTGGCAACCCCCTCTGGGCCTTGTGTGCCTGGGCAGTATCGGAACAATCGCTCTACTGATTTGTTTTTCTGACCTCTCTCCTTCACAAGACACATTCCACACAAACCTGAGGGCACTTTTTGAGAGATAGTGATAATTATGATCGTCAATATTGCTATTGATCGCAAGCAAACACATCAAAGAATATTGTGTTTCATACGAGAAAATTAAAAAGATTGAGTGCAAGGACATCGCTTGACAATAACTCAATAGCATGTGTTAATCATCAGAATACCATTTTCCCAGAACCATGGCTCCTCAAAAGCCTGTGTTGTGGTATTTTTAGGCAAACAGAACACATTGTTTTAAAAACATATACTTGATATTATGAATAATATCAGCAGCAGATATTGAATGCTACATGGCATAAATAAAGAATTGGGAAAATAAATGAGGTATAAAAGGTTGGGGCAATAACTGACCACAACAGACTCCAGCGGTTTGGGCAATACCATTTATCCATCTTCAAGTTGCAGTGAATTACTTAATCCAGTCTAGATGTAGTAGCAATTATACCCAAATGGTCTGCACTATCAAATTCAAGAGACCACACAAATTATTCGGTTACCTCTTGGAGGTCTGTACAGTTCTTTGACAGTAAGACTGTAAGATTAGAGGCCACTGGTTTACCTGTGTTTCACTCTTGTCATCACCGCAGTTTTCGTCCCCGTCAGGCTCAAACTGCTCTTGGCTCTCAGGCGTGGTGTGGCTGTTGCCGCCAGGCGCACTTTCTTCTACCTCCAGACCTCTCATGGTTTCGCTCGTCTCCTTTACATTGACAGTATCAGACATCCTCATTAGAGAAGGCTACTTGGAGCATCTACCAGGAGCTTGGGACCTGAAGGAGATGCGAGATTTTAGTTTCTTTACATGGGGCTACAAATGTACTGTACATACTGTTCAACTGCAGCAAATGAGGGAATGTAAGGACCATGTAGGAAAGGGCTGACCCTCTATCAGGCAGATGATAAAAATGCTGATCAGTTCATTTTTTAACAATGTATTGTTAGCAATTAGTCTATTAATCCATATTAATGCATTGTTTGTGATTAGTCGATCTAAATATGCCATTATTTGAAGTTTTAGAACAAAAATGTAATATTGTACACCATCTTTACACACATTTATAAACGTATATAAATGGCATAATACTAATCCATTACATTCATTCATTTAGAGAAAAAAAAACAAGCTAATTGCTTATCTGCCAATCTCAGACCTACATTATTACATCAGGATTGTGAGATTTCAGACATATGACACTTCAGATCCCACTGAGAGACTTGGAGCTCTGACAGATCACCCAGATGGTTCAGGACGCTATGAATGCATTCTGTCTTTCATCAGGCTTTTTAAGCTCCGTCTTTCATTTCCAAACTACCTCTACTCCTGTCTGTGCTACCCACACGAGACTCTTAATCTTGGCTTTACAGGGTTTATGCATACTACACACACTTCAGCTGAGTTTTTTTTTTCTTTTTCATTCTTCTTACCCAATGTTCTGATGTGCTCTGGGCCTGTGGTGGTGCCGCCCTGGCAAGAAGGGTGAACCCTGCGTCCCTTTCAGTGGTGCTGTGGACCAGGTTGTCGCTTGTGTTGAGCGTGCTGGATGCCCTGAGATAGAGGCCCATGTCCCTGTCACCAGCACTGGCTCCAGATCAGAACAGCACTGGTAACCAACAAGGCGTTCATGCCCTTCAGGAACCTGGAGACGAGATTGCAATAACAAAACCTGGTCAGAGCCGAGCCCTGCTGTATCGCAGACGCACACACACACAGGCACTCTCTGAAGATCTCATTTGGATTGCTTTCCTGTCCAGTTAAACTAGCATCTTTTGCCATGCAACTGCGTTTACAGTCAACAAGGGGCTCATTACATGGACATCCCTGCCAAGCAATGCCTTAGAGGTGCAAATTCACTAACTTGCCATGCTTTAAAAAAAAAAAAAAAAGCAAGCAATATATAATGACCTATCACAGAAGCTGTAACACCCTTACCAATTACTGAGACTATAAGGACCACCCTCAGAGAGTGCAATCAACTGGAGAGACACACAAACACAAAGCGGCCTCAGACTTAAGACCGCAAGGCCAGCAGAGAGACAAGGTGCACGTCCCCATTCCTCTGTAATCCACTGAGTTGGCAGCCTGGCGCACTTAAGTGGGCCGAAAGCCCCTATGGAGAAAGAAGACCTTCGGCTACAAGATAAATATCTTCTACTACTTTGCCGCATCAACGGGGAAGCAGTCTGGTGGGTCAATAGAGCTACAAATGACAGCGCAGATCGGTTGAGCGATGCCGGGTTTCAAAACAAGGTGGCTGCCGCCCTTCCTCCTCCTTTTTTTTGGTTTTGTCCCTCTCTGCTGAGGCCAGAGATCAAAGGGATGTGTTTGGAATTGGAGGGCACAGCTAAGCAAACACTTGGCAGGGTTGAGTGCTGACAATGTAGCACATTTATCACGCTAATGTAGCTGAGGCGGCCGCTGCTGCATTATTTAAGCGGCTGATGGCCCTGGCTGATTGGGATTCATGAGATCTGGAGCCTGAGGATGGGCAAGAGCAAAAGGTGTGTGTGTGTGTTCCTGTTCCGGGAGGGTGGGGGTTGAGGGTTGGGGAGGGGCTGTCATTGGAAGGGACAGGTGCAAAGGCGCACGACCACCCATCCACAGGCCCCCGTGCATGCAAACATGCAAGCTGTCTCTACGCTAACCCTCCGAGAATCATGTGGAGCAAGGTAGCTGTCAAAGCCCCTGCTCTTACGTTCGCTCTCTTTTCCTCCGAGGCCGTGGCGTCTGGGCGCAAAGTGTAATAGTGACAGCTTGCTCAGCCCTCCGCATCCTTCAAAAATGAATTCTGCAGAGCTCCAGCGCGGCAGGTCATAGGGAAAGAAGCCTCTGACAATCGCCCGGCAAGCCACTCTACATATTTTCACTCTCCAATCCTCTAAACGCACCACTCGAAGGCAATTTGGAGACCAACTAGCAACAGAGAAGGGCTGTTCTAGCATTCGAGGGCGCAGCAGGTTCGCTGTTGTTCAGCTCTCCACTCATTTCCCCCTCTCCGGTCCTTTGTGACAGACAATGCGCTCAGAAAAAGCCAAAATTGCCTACGCTGGCCTGACCCTTAGCCCCCAACTCCCCCGCACCCAACAGCATCTAAAAGAGAGACTGCAAGGGCAGATGGTGCCAAGGGCTTGTTAGAACCACCATAAGGCAGGAGAACAGCATTAGCAGAAGCGGAAAACGACCTGGATAAACCTTTTTCTGTACATCCAACAAAAAAAAAAAGAACAATTAAGTGAAAATCTGAATCAGCTATAAAAGTCATAAAACAGTGGCGTAAAACCATTGCACAAGGTTATGCTGAAATGTGACATGCTGCAGGCTATGAGGTGTGGTTCAAATCATTCACAATCATACCCATTCATAGTTCCTCCTTTCCTTCTTGAGGGGGATTCTTATTGCCCTCCAAGAAAAGGAGCCGTTTTCAGGGGTCTGAAAAGGAGCCTGTAAAGCAGCTGCAAGAGCCGTGTCCACATTTTGGAGCTAATTGGCCGGTGTGTGGCAGCCAAAACGAGACAGCAGCAGCTTTTTAAACAGACTTGTAGACATATAGGGTGCCGCTGCCAAATAAACTGGCCACTGATGACTAGAAAAACAGAGGAAAAATGAATCTTGAAGAAGAAAAAGAATGAAAAGAAAGCAAAGACAAAGACCCTGTGGTCTCGAGTGTTCAGAAGTAGTGCAATCAACTTTTGTTCGTGAATGACAGAGAGACAGTAGCAGGACGAGAGTGCGGGTGAAGAAAGAAAAGCGCCTGCTAATGTTATTTCAACAGCCTAGAATGAATCTCTGGAGAAACGAACGAAAGCAGCATCAGTGTCAGCAAGGTACGGCGGGCGTATTGATTTTGACGGCATGGATAAATAAGTTGTTTGTGCTACCTGCCGTTTGTGAAATGAGACTAGTGCTGGGGCCAACGACTGCACTCATTATCTGCAGATTTTACAGAAGTGTTATTACTGCTCTCAATTTGTGCATCTACTTTAAAGAGAAGTACCAATGAGGGAAAATAAATGACAGGCAGGCTGTAGAAACACAAGCCTTGGGCTTGCAGAGAAAGAAGGAAAAAAATGGAAAAAAATAAGTCAATGGCAAAATAAAATTGTTGTTTAATGCTTAAATCCAAAAAAGGTCAAAAGTAGCATTTTCCAAAATTAAGTTCAAAGTGGAATGTGCCGACTGTACAACCACATCTACAGAGATTTTTGCCACTTGCTCCTCTTTCACAGATGCATAGACTCTAAAGGCGACGGCCTTATTAATATAATCCCCATCAGCGCCGCTGGACTATTATTTCACAACCAATTATATTCAGATGATTGGCAGGCCTGCTACTGGAATGGAAAACCAACTGTGGCCAGAAACACAGGTGCAAAATTTTTATATAAATTAGAAAAAAAAAAATCAATCAACTGAGGACCACTAATATTGTGTTGAATAAAACAAAATATAGACTGAAGATCAAATGTTAATCGATTTAAAATTTTGTAACCAAGGAGTATAAATTTGCATCAGTTTAAGAACTGGTCCTGGGTCCATTTTTGATGAAATTCAGGACTTTCACTTTCTCACACCCAAAGTGGAGAGCTGCTCGCTGGATCAGTGCTAGATCCCCTGCAGCTCAGGTGAAACAGAGAGGAAATCATCACTTGGATGTCGTTCTGAAGAAGCTTCTCACTGCTGCCGTCTGTGAGCAACCGCCACCACCATCTGTCTCCTGATTTACCAACAGCCACACAAACACTGGGTATAGGCAAGAATAGAAATGTACTATTATCAATAATCATAAGACAGTGGTATTAGATAAAACAAAAATCACTAATAAAGCATAAGACTGCACCACTAAGTAAAAGTATATTGCATGCAAAATGAATAAAAAAAAAAAAAATAATAAAAAAACACACAGGACAAGTAGCATTACAATTCTGAGACCCCTAAAGGAAATTTAATAAGAGCAGATTATGTAAATGGACAATTTAATTAGCTGAATGTGCTCTAAAATCCGCAGTTAGCCCCTTTAATGGAATTGCATTATACTTATGCACACTGCAGCAAATAAAAAAAAATACTTAAATAAAGAAAAAGGTCAAAATGCAAGAAGGGGTTCATTATCCACTACCTCAGAGATTACGGTAAGTTGTATTGAGCAAACCGCACAAAGATGTCCTGAAATCACCTGTGTGGACGGAAATCAGAGCTCTGCATTTTGGTTCACACCCCGTTAACCCACGCTCTCTGGCGAGCCCCTTATCTCTATGAAAACCACCAATTCAGCAAATTTGCACAACATTTAAATTCAACAGTTCTTGACAGACACAAGGAAACGTACACATCTTGCGGCAGAGCACGAGTCTAGCGTGGCTCCGAGGGTTTAGGGACTAGTGCAACGGCTCGGCAAAGAGGAGCCATTCAGAGAACATCAAAAGATCTTAGTGGGGGTAAAGATGAACCACTTTTACTCCCTCTTTAAATCTGCACAAAAATATTCACGCTTTGGAAGAGAAGGCAGAGAATACAACAGGACGAAACTTAACAACGGAAACCCCCTTAGGAGCGTGAACTGTTCGCCAGACTTTCACCTTTAAGAATTCTTCAACCTGGCAAAGTGTCATCAAAACAGATATAAATGCATCCGCATGCTTTTGTGGATCAAACAACAAATTGTCGCACTTCGTTTTCAATTTGTCCGGAGTACCTGTTCGTAGAGTCTGTGCACTCACCTGCCACATCGTAGCCTCCATTATTTCCATTGGTCAGAGGTTTAGTTTCCATAGTACCAGTGGCTGCATTGGCTGTGATAGTTGCTGCGTTGAGCAAAGCTCCCAAAAGCAACCCCCCTTCTCCTGCTCTCTGTCTGTCTATCTCTCTGTGTCTCGTTCTCTCGCTGTCTTTCTCTTTCCGTGGCACTAGCTCCGTCTGTGCTTAAGTGCCAGAGCCCATGGCTGAGACTCTCGCCTCCGGAGCCTCGGAGACAGCGGCAAATCAACGGCTGGGCTGTGTGATGTCAGCGGTGCGCTCAGCCAGTCAGAGTGCACGGATCGGCTCGCACCGCGTCACTGGCTAAATTGAGCTCTTCATTAGCAAAACAGCCCCGGCCCTGGAGCGTCAGGAGGAGCGGTGGGTGGTTTACCTTCCCACCGCCCTCAAAACCAACCAGCATCACTTTATCCTGACTTGGGGTGTATTTGTATGTGTGTGAGAGCATGTGAGAGAGAGAGAGAGAGAGAGAGAGAGAGAGAGAGAGAGAGAGAGAGAGAGAGACACACATTTAGAACGTAAAGGACAGCTTAGGATAGAGGATGGGGCACACATGATCACACAACATCCTAACACAGGGGTCGGGGGGGTTCAGTCTCCAGGCATAAAAGAAAGAGAGAGAAAGAGAGCGCGAGAGCGAGAGAGAGAGCGAGAGAGAGAGCACGAGAGAGAGAGAGCGAGAGAAGGGGGTGCACTCTTGAGCTTTGCTTGTAATTCACTTCAAATCAATTAATTCTGAAAATCCTTTTAATCTCAACACTGATCGCCTAAACACCTTTTATGTCCAAATTGTCTTTTCTCAGCTGCGAGTCCCATTAAGATCAAAGTGGAGTTGATTCTAGAGAGAGTTGCTCATAAACAGAAGACAAGAAGACAAGGAAAAGCGCACAAGCACGGCTTACATTGGTTTGAGCCCTAAACCAAAGTGTAACAGAATTTAACAGGAGTTTACAAAGTTTGTGAATGTTTCATTCAAAAAAAAAAAACCAAAAAAAAAAACCTGAAGCTTTGTTTTTTACCTCGGGCCTTTTACTGAGATCAATGCGAGCTTTTCTCTTGCAGGCTCAGATTATTTCTATTCTGGCTCTGAGCCACTAAACTCACATGGAGGAAGAGGCTGAAGGCCCCCCCTCCTTTGATTGCCACTGAGCGGTCTGCGAGTCGACGAGGGGGTCAGGAGGCCAGGCGCATATCAACCATTCGTAAGAGAATTACGGGAGCCGGCGCAGCAAATGAATGCACCTCCACTGATGACATCCGCTCGCAATAAAAGCACTTGGGAACCTTGACGTGGAGGCGCGGCGAGAACAGCACGTTCATTAAATTTGTTTACATTATTCCGAGACGCCGCTCAAAAATCGAGGATGCGCGGAGATCACGTCTGGCAATAACACGGCCGTGGATATTCCCGGTAATAAGGAGATGATGAGAAAGTTCTGAGACTCACTCGAATGGCTGGGATGAGGAGGGGTGCATTTGTTCTCCCTCCCTGCAGCCAAAGCCTTCCATGCCATTTTATTGCTGAATTAGTACAGGCAGACTTTGGTCTTAGATGAAATCCCTCCACTAATAATTACTGTAAATGCCTGAAAATGCAAAACACAAGCCTTAATAATGCAATGCTTTGCACCCGCTGGAGCAGGTGGCTCTGACTACCCGTTTTTTCTCGCTGTGGGACGTATAAAAACGCAACTGGGGCAAACCCTACGTTCCTAGAAGTAGCGCCGGCAACACTGGCTGATGCCGAAACCCCTCCGGAGGAATATTACTCAGGCTTGGATGGTGTGAGCAGACTGACAGGCAGAGGTGTGAACGACGCAAGAGACTCGGGCGCATGAGCAGATCTGCTGTCGACAACTGTGGCACGACCTTCCTGAAAAAAGAAGGAATGAACATGAGCACTTTGACGCTTCATTTGTCAGCACGTTATCACACTTGCGGCAAGCGTCTTCTGGGCTGCTAAAAAGAAATTGACTAAAAGGAGGCGTTTCTTTTAAACATCTGCCATGAAAACCATGGGATTAACAGCTCTGAAAGCATCTACAGATAGCAGAGGTCACTCTAACCATGGAAACACAAATAAAGAGCAGGTTAAAGAAGCAAGTTGTGATACTATCCAGCCTGATTGTTCTAATGAATGGTACCAGCTAGAGCTGCAGGATATGGGGAAAATATCAATATTGCAATTTTTCCTGGTACATATTGTAATTGCGGTGCCTTTCAAAACATTAAAGGTCCCATACCATCACTTTTCTGGAATACAAAAGACTGTAAAGACTGTAGATTTGCCTAATGGAGTGGTCAAGTTGAGTTGGTACACTGCAATGGAAAAGTGACTCCCAGTTGAAAGATGACTGTCATGAAAAACAAATTGTGATTTTTTTTTGTCGTGGCATCTCAACAGTGGTCCCACCTTTTGCCAAAGACAGTCTTTCTCACAGAGTGTGTGCTGCTACAACCTAGTTCTACTCACCAATCAATAAAAATGCAGCATGAAATGACCATTTTTTTTACGTGACAAAATCCAAACAGCACAGAGGTGAAATGGACACCAGTACATGGGATGCTGGGATACTGCATCTTTTGGATTTTTCTTAACAAACATTAAAAGCATGATCACAAGAGATCACAGCACCAGAGCATCGCACATCTACCTTGAGAAACGTCACACCAGACATTCCACACACACACACACACACACACACACCACTGTACATCCACACCTCCACACACACCATCGTACGTCCACACAAACACCATTGTACATCTACACACCTCCACATGCCATTGTACATCTACACACCTTCACACACACCAACAATAAGTAAGTAAGTGAACTTTATTGTCATACCATACAACAGTACAGTACAACAATGGATGCATAGCTGAAAGAAACTGCGTTTCTCCAGGGTCAATGTGCAGACATAAAAGACATGTGCAAGCAAGACAACATACGGACATTATACATTTTCACTTCTTCCCCAGAAAGTAGGCAAGACCGCATAAGGCAGCTCAAAACAACAAGGTACAAACAATAAATACAAAAAAATATAAATGTACAACCAGGCAGTGGGTGATGTAAAGGTAAATATTGCACTACACTTTCACAGTGATTATATCATTGCACCATACAAATTCACAGTGATTGTATTACTGCACTATATAAAAATAATGTAAACTTAAGACCCATTTGTAGTAATAAAGTGCACAGTGAATGCACTAAATTATAATTCTGTATTGATCATCAGGGCGTCAGTGAAGGGATAATTATGTATGCCCAGATTTGAGAGGCCAATGTACTGTGTGTACCTATGTCACAATAATAAATGACAAGATGATGCATCCTCTATGACAGCACTTAATCAAGAGAAAGGAAAACAGCAGATGAAGACTGCACCACATCATGAGAGTGCACCCCTATGATATAGTTCACACACACAAGCCTCATTCTCACAGAAATAAAGGGAGTAAAACTCCTTTTATTTCTGTGATTTAAAAAAATGTATTATAGCTCATTTTCCATTTGTTGGATGTTGTAAAGTACCAGTTTCATTTTTCCATATATATGCTGTAAAAGTACATTAATAAATATTGATACAGTTAATTCAATACAATATATGTCTGCATTGATAGTTTATGCACAGATCTAGTAGTGATGCAATAGACATACATCAGATCTTAATAAACAAATGGAATATCAGGCATAACTGGTTCACATGCAATACTGCTTATAAGTCAGGGTTATTATAAAACTACAATAGTAATATAACAAAATCTGTACCATCCAGAAGATACTGGTGCATGACATCTCCAATGTGGTACACTGGCATGCATCTACTGTATGTTCACATGCCATAAAATAAGACAGGATCAGTTGTCCAATCAGTGAGCTCAGATTTGGGAGGCAATCATCAGTGTAGCAGAAATCAATATTACAATAACGATTAAAAGGCATGCAGCCCTAGTCACCACCTGAACAACACTACATTTCTCTACAAACACAACTAGCACTGTTTAAATGCTAAATCAACATCATTGTACACATGGCTTGTAACTGAATTGATAATCTAGTACCACAGACACAGTTGTGTCTCCAGAAAAATACTGTATTAACCATCGTATTAACTATTGTGGTTTCACAATATAGCTAAATCATAATACAGATACATAAATCAGTGTCAGAACAGACGTAGTCAGACTGGAATACCCATTGCAGAAGATCTTACAAACAGGAAGTGAAAAAAAAGGCATGATCAATATCTCAGTTGACCTCACAACCAGAAATACAGGCACACTTCAAAATGCACTTTTTTTTTCTTCAAAGGGAATCAGGTGCCCAAAGATAACATGTTTGTCAAATGTGACTTCATCCAAATAAACCTGGACATTTCAGTGGCATTCAAATTATGCTTGAAAGCTCTGTTCATACAGTAAATTGAGACATTGTTTAAATTAAAAAAATTAATAAAAAAACAAGACAGCCACATTGCTTTGTTTGAGGCACCAACTTCCTTCACTTGGCACTTGGGACTAAAAAAAAACCAGCTAAACGTGAAGACCTGGGGGGGGTCAGGTGTAGAGTATTAAGAACCCACTTTTCACCTTATAAAGCTGTCATGACCTGTTATCCCACCTCTTAAAAGAAGGACTTACAGTTTTTCAGTATTAATCAGCTGCGCCCACCCAATTCCGGGCCGTAGGACAAATCCCTGCTCCCGGATTTTGTGCATGCAGCAAGTTCTTTGCCTTTCGCCCTATTGGACAGTTCGCAAGGAACTGGGGGTGTGTGTTTGAAGGGGGGGCATGTGAATGATAAGCAGCGTGGCCACATGCTCGACAGCAGCTTCGTCCTGAAAATCATCAGCCACTTTCTCTGCTGAGCTACAACAAAGGAAATCAAAGTGGCCCTGTCACTCACTTCTCTCCAGCACTAAAGCTGCAGATTGGAAGGGAGGAGGGGAAGGAGGGAAAAAAATCTGTCAAATAATTATAGCTTGTCCTGCGATTTCACAGTACAGTTGTCTTTTTCTTTAGCATCGAGAAGAAGTGAGGGAGGATTGGGGGGGGACGGGGTTCGGCTCCCAACATTCAGTCAGGAAACACCTGGCACAAAGCTTGGGAGACAACACTTCCAAGCGCTCGACCGATTCATTTACATAATAAAGAAAGCGTAATGCCAGTGCTTACTAATTAAGCCTCGCAATGCTTTTTTCCCCCTTCTTTTAGAAAGGAAAAAAAAGGAAGTCGGGGGGATGGGGGATGTGATGGGGGTGTAAGTGACAAATGCGTTTATTTACATTTTCCCCTAAGGACGTCCCGATTCCTACACAGACACTGGGACAAAAATCCTAATGAGGTCCCTTGGGGGAAAGAAAGAGAGGAGCCTTCTTCACTCTGCGGTGAGGAACGTGACAGAGCTCCTGTGGACACTGTTCCATCCTCATTAGAGCAGGAGAAGGATACTGCTCTGCAGAGCCAGATCTGGTTCAGGATGTGTCACTGTGTGGAGACACTGTTACTCTTCATCGTGACACGTTCCTGCTTTGGCAAAGGACAGGCAGCGTGTGGGAAAAGGGACGGAAATTGCTGGCAATGCGGCTGGTTAATGCATGTCTCACTGTCGCAAGTTTGCTCGAATTTTAGTTTTCGACATCTCCTGCTCTGGTCAGCCAGGCTTCATTCTTCCCTGGGGTGGGGTGGGGGTCAACACACTATTGCGATTTTACTGCTACTTACTTCAGTGCCTTTTGAAGGGACCATGCAACCACTTCTGTGGAATTAAAAAGACTAAATATTATTTTTAACAGTACGTTTATCCCCCATAAATGAAAAATACGCTACAGAAACAGCCCCTTTTGTGAGGTCACAAAACCAACACAAATCTATCTCCTTAATCAGGTCACAGCAGTTTAGCCCACTCATGCACCAACATCTTAATAGGTAAAAATGTGACTTTTGCTGTATTACATGAAGGCCTTGATTCATCAGAACACCCAGGAACTCACCTGGAGCTGTGCTTGGTCTCCCAGTAAGAAACACTGACTGTTTATAGGCTCATTTTCATACAGCAGTATTCTGCAGTATCAGTATTGCAGCATCCAATATTGTGATAACGATTAGCAGACAATATATAGTGTAGTCCTAGCTAGCACACAATCCACTTTTACCAATTTCGCCTGAATGTGCTGTCTTTAGGAACACCTAATGGGGCACAATCTTTCTTCATTATTTTTATAGCAATGCAATTTTGCTCAAGCTTCTCTTTCAAACATGCATCTGAATCAGATGAGCCAGTTAGATAATCAAAAGGATGAGGCAGATGACAACTGTGCATGCGGACCAGCAGGAGAGCGATTAAATGGCATGCACACATCCCCAACCTCCTCCCTCAAATCCCAGAAAGCTGTGAACTCCCATATTCCAGCTCCAATCTATTACCTAGCAAAAGATCTAAAGAGGCCTGAACAACCCGCTTAATGATAATTACCTTGTTTCTGTTTTGCAAAATCATCAAGCATTAGAAACAAGAGATGCAATTACAGTGAGTGAGAGAGCTGTCGTTAGACACAAGGCAGTTAATTGTCAGAATCAATTGTGAACAATATGATGAAAGAAATGACATGACATTTTCCATATCGAGCGACACCAGACTTGCCAGGACCGTCCAACGGGACAAAATCTTTCAGACTTAACACAGCAAGGCCCTCTAATAGGCTACCACTTCCGAATGACCAGGAACCCCTCGGGCAGCAGCACGGCGTGACTGCCTCTCAGTGGAGACCTAAGAGGCACCTAAAAACTAAGCTTATTATGTGCTTCTTAGCTATGGCTGCCTTCACGGAGCCTCCTCTTTCCCCAACCTGGATCTAAAATAAATAAGCAGCTCAGCATCCGCCGAGTTCATAAACAAACAAACACGGTGTATGAGGAGTCAGGTCACTGCTCATCATTAGGAATACTAGACTGCAGACTCTGTATCCAGACTAAAGTCTAATTTGCTGACTGTCTTGTTTTTTTTTTTTGTTTTGTTTGGGTAGGAGGAAAAAGAGAGAGCGTTTACTATATAAAAGAAATATAACTGAAAGTGACTGAATTTAATTGGCAAGGAAAAGCTCACCATCACCACTTGAGGGGAGGAAAGGTAAAGTGTGTTCTTAAACCGGCACGTTTCATGCACCTCCGTATGCAAATCACCTCAGACAAAGACAATGAAAAACCGTCAAGACAAGACGAGAAGTGGCGAATCATTACAATCGCTCAAGAGAGGTCTATTGCAAATAAAAAAAAAAAAAGAGGGGACCGCCCGCAAACCAATATCTGCGAGGCTGGCTCAGAGGACACGAATGTGTGTCAGAGCAAGATCTGGGGAGCTCGCTGCCACACACTGTGCAACGTATGCAAATGAAGGGCGGGCACTTCTACTATGGGGAGTTTGGGAAATGGATCCAGGATGCTGCCAGGACATATTCTAATTAGGTCAGCCCTCGTCCTAGGCCTTGACCTCTACCTTGATTTGACGTAATCCAGCAGACCCCCTGCCTGACTTGTGCAAGGATGCAGGAGAGGAGGGAGGTTGGTATGTCATGCCGCAAGTAATACCTGGAAAGGTGTGGACACAGACAAGGATCCGGGTTACTTTACCAGAGTTCTGCGCATTTTCATCAAGAAATAACGAAGTTTCTGTTCCAGGCAAGAACTACGCATTATTATTTCCCCTCATGAACCTCGGAGGAGAAGCTGTAATGTTGGGCAAATCTGACTGATGCCATGACCCGTTTTGGTGACGGATAGCTCCGGATGGCGTGAGCGTTTGGAAGACACGGAAGACTGATGGGGGTGAGCCAGTAATGGTTTTAAACCCGCAGTACGGTCAGAGCACCGGTGGACGGATAAAGCCACCTACTGTGTCAAAGGAAGAACTTGACAAATCTCATGTGTCAGATATTTTATAGAGATGGGGAAAGAGTCACTCTAATGGATTGCTGAGGAAAATGGCGGATACAGTGCATCAGGATCCAGCTCACAAAAAAATCCATGAACGTTTGTCTCATCAGTCACATTTCCATAGTAGCAAAGACATGACACACACTGGTTTATTTAAAAAAAAAAAACAACAACAAGATAACAGTTTCCTTTGGAGAACTATGATGGTCTCTGGGACACGAAAGATTATTTTGGTGTGAAAAGGAATAAAAACCTGCACTTTGGCAAAAAGAAAAAGATTCTCAATTATCCTTAAGAAGTCTACACATCAAAAATCCAACTTCAGTCATCACAGCCATGTATTTAGTGGGTGAAGGCCATAGCCTGCTTTCTGCCAAAGCAACACTGTCCAGCTATCACTTCCCCTAGTTGATCTCCATGCTCAACATCACATGTCCAAAGCCCATAATAGAATGTAAACATCATCATGCCAGTACTGACACTAAAAAGTGGTTCAGGCCTAAAATTAGCCAGTATGAAACTGAAAACAGGTGATAGTTTAACAAAGGCCCCTTGAGGTTTATTACTCTCAGGTGAGTACCTCTTAAGGGGTATTGGACTCTTACATTTGCTCACTCTTCACCAGAGCTCATACATCACCCCAGCACAATTAATATTCCCCCTTGACAGATACAGGCCAGAGAAAAGAGAAGATTGCAGAACAATATTGCGGATAAGATCAGTTATAACGCGATTAGATGGCTTGACAGACCTGGTGATGATAAAACTACAGAAGGCGGCATGGTGGGGAGGTTAAATAGTTTATTTTTTCCCCTCTCCTCCACATTTTCCCTCCTGAGTGTAAGATAATGACATTTTATGCTGGAAAGATAAGACTTTGCTGAGACCGCACACATGGTTGTTTAGTCCTGCTTCATTTGCCACCAGGAGGACGATGACCGAACTTGTTTTAACACCTTGCGCTGGTAGAGTGCTTTGCAAATTGCCCTAAAACCCTTGAGTAGAAAGGTGTCACGATGCATTAGCGAATGGTTCCTTAGTGCGCGAGGCAAAAGGTGGTAATGTAGCAGTTCAGCAACACAAACTCTTGCTACCATCAAAAATGGAAGGAAAAACTCTTTTTTAAAGTAAAATTGCAGCCCATTTTGGGCCTGAAGAATCAGGAAAGGTCTCTGCGCTCTGATATGTGGACGTTTTGGGAGGGACAGGTGAAAAGTGATATAACTTCTTGTTTTTTCCAACCCAGTTGCGAACAGTCATGCAATTATAACTCGGAAGTTTTAGAGGCAGGCAAATGAACAGAAGACAGCTAACCAAATGTTCCACAGTAACAAACATCAACATTTATCATTTTTCTCAAATTCCAGTTTTCACCCATTGTTTTCTAGAGAATCATAAATAAATACGTAAGTGAATTATTTAATTATAATTTATGCACTGACTCTCACAGAAGGCCCAGATTAAAGTTAAAGATAAAATAATACATTTATATCTCATTTTTGATAATGTTTGTAATGTTTAATGTTTTTCCCAGACTTCCCAGTTTCAGAGGAATGTTTTGTTTGTTAAGCCACACGGTGACTTAAATATAAATCATTAAAGCAGAACAAAGCACATCTAGCTTAGGGTCTGAACCAGTGACGAACCAGGAGCAGATGATTCCAGATGATCAGGCTGTGATCAGTATACTGGTGGTGCTGAATGCTGAGTGGTTGGAACACCTTTATCTAGGCTCCTTGTATCTTTAGACATTTTGCAGCCTGTCAAAGTAAAACATGTGTTTTCATTTCAGCCTGAAGGATTTTTTTCAGCTAGATGGGTGGCTCAAGACTTTTACAAATACTATACATGTAAATGATACACACCCTATCTGAGTATAACATCAATGTGCAGTGACCAGCTAAAACAAATGAAGTCCAGATGTGCTGGCAATAAATTCCACAAAATGTTCACATTCAGAAATGTGTAAAAAATCTCCATATTTCTATGGCTATATCCGAAAACCATATCACCTGTGATTTTGTTTGCCCCATCACAGAAAACATAGAGGTGTAACCATTTTGACGAAAGTAAAACACTGTTCTCACATATTTATAGCAATGTTACAAAGAGACACATAATAATGATCAGAATAAGGAGAATTCAGCCATGTTCCATAAACTGAATACTTGAAATATTCAACAGTTTATTCTGCGGCCACACAAATGCTCATCATGCTAAAATCCCAACACACCACCACGACTCTTGTAACTCCAGGTGACATTTGACTTACTATTAACAGTTATTCATCAGTAATGTTTTCATTACCATGTAGTATTTCAGTTAAGATGGATTAAAATTAGGGCTGCATAATATATTTTCTGGTAATTGATATAGCATTTTAGTCTCTTTAATACTGATATCACAGAAGGTAGCAATATGAGAATCAGCCTCTAATCAATCACAGTGTTTCTCACAGGGTGACCAATGACGGGCTAAAGGTTACTGGGGATTCTCATGAATCGAGGTCTTATTGTAATCCTACAAAAGTCTAATTATTATGGCTAATCTTTAACCACATAAAGACACTGATTGACCAATGTGTTTTTAAAAGGTCCCATATTCTACCATTTCATTTTTCCAGGACATTTGTGTGGGTTTGTAAACCAAAAATGTACCGGTACATCATAATTCATTCAGTCATTTTTCAACATCCGTTTATCTCTTAAAATTAAGCAGTCTGTTTTTGTTTCTGCACCTTTGAGACGGATCGATGTAAATTATCTTATTTCTGATTAGCTTCTCTGTAGTGCAGCAACACAGGGAATGAATCTCTCCTAAGAATTTCACTATGAATAGGTGGGGCCAGCCTGCTATATCCTATATAGGGAAAGATGTGTTTATCTTCATTTTGCCACTTTGCGGCTGCTATATCTGTGATGTCACAGGACTCTCTTTCAATTTCTGTTACAGAGATGACAAACACAAAAATAGATTTTTAAATTATATTATCAGAACTTGTCCCCTGATCAACCAATAAAAATGTTATGTACATGTACACCACCCCAGAGGTTAACAGATATTTTGATGTTCGATCCATGCAGTTATTTAAGAAACTGTAGGAGGATGAGGAGCAGCCAATTCAGCTTTTAAAATCTATTAAAAAAATAGCATTTAAGTGTGAAGTGTGATCATATGGTTGCCAGTAAACCAGTGTATGGAAACACCCAAACATTGGTTAAAAAGGTTTGTGGGAAGAAAAAAAATATATACATTTGAACTTGCAATCTTCTGATTTAAAGGTCAGTGCTCCAACCACTGACCCACCTGGGTCATGAACTCACTGCCTCCTACCAAGCCATTGATGGTTATGAATGACTGAATACAAAACGCTTTCTTTTGCTGATTACTTTTAATTAAACTACAACAAACAGTGACACACTTCTTTTTTTATTACTAAATCTGTAAAAAGTCTGTCTAAGTCTGTTCATGAGTTAATTTTGTTTGTGTTACTTTGTTTTTTGTCGCATTGTGGCGGTCATATCCACGATGTCAGAGACTCTCTCAAACACAAATTTTACAGGGAACTTGACCACTCTCTTTCTCTCGCCATATATTACAGAGGCAAACTGATTTCTTAAATGAACAATATTAATAATACAATAATCCAATTATCATGCAAATCATACAAAACAAAAAAGACCCCTCAATTGTTTTTACTTAAATTATTATTGTAGACTATTAGGACAAGCTATATACACAAAACTATTTAGGCTATTAACTGCAGTCCCAATTTACATTGATTCCTAAGGTTACAAAGTTACTATTTTGATAAGTCAGCCAATAAACGCTGCTCCAGTTTTGTGAGGTCAAAGTGAAGATTCACAGCTTCAGCTGTCTCGCAGCAGATGCTGAGAGTTCTATAAAATTGTTGGGTCAGAATTGTTTTTTAAAGATACTGGGAGGAATTATAAAGAACAAACTGGACACAAATAATATATACATATGACTGGTTCTGAACTTGCACTGGCCTGTTAAGAGTTACAGCGTTTGTCACTGCGTAGGTACTAGTTGACCATTGCTGGTTAAAACAGCAACATTGAGACTTGTGGTTTAACCCAACTAGGGCACAATATCAGCATTGTGATTTTACTGCTACATATCACAGTTGTGATGCTTTCAAATTGTTTCATCTAGGGCTGGGCGATTTGGCCTAAAATCAAAATTTCGATTAATTGAACATTTTAACTCGATTATGATTAATGAACGATTATTATATTTATTTTTAGTGGTGGGCATAGATTTTTTTTTTTTATCTAGATTAATCTCATTGTAATCTTGGCATTAATCTAAACATTTTAATCTAGATTAAAATGGCTCATTTGAATTCTGCCGAAGGTCTGAAGCCCCCCAAATATGATTCCATTGCCTATTTTTATAGTGTAAACCATAAAGATGCCTCCAAATGTTCTGCCAGATCACTTTAATTTCATTTTGAACTCAGTTTAATACATTACCCTTAAAGAAAAAGGAAAATATAAATCCGAGGTTTAAATACGGAAAAGTCAGGAACGAGAGAAAGACAGAGAGAGCAAGAGAGAGTAAGGGAGAGTGAGAGAGAGTAAAAGAGAGAAAAAGAGAGAGAGAGACAGAGAGAGAGAGAGAGAGAGAGACAGAGAGAGAGACAGAGACAGAGAGAGACGATCCGCACGCTACAGAAAAGTCATGAATGAGAGAGAACAGAGAGAGAGCGCAAGAGAGACAGAGAGACAAAGAGAGCAAGAGCGAGAGAGAGAGAGAGAGAGACGATCCGCACGCTACAGAAAAGTCATGAATGAGAGAGAGAACAGAGAGAGAGCGCAAGAGAGACAGAGACACAAAGAGAGCGAGAGAGAGAGAGAGAGAGAGAGAGACGATCCGCACGCTCTGGAAAAGTCATGAACGAGAGCGAGATTAAGAGAGAGCCAGAGAGACAGAGAGAGCGCGCGAGAGAAAGAGCATTAGAGAGAACGACAAAGAGAGAGAGAGAAAGAATGAGAGACAGACAGTCAGAAAGAAAGAAAGAGAGTAAATCCACGCTAAAATATCAAGGTGAAAGTCATCATAGCTTGCTAGTATAGACCCAGCTCCCAACCCAACTTTGTGAATAGATTAATAGTGATATTTTTATCGCCCGATAAGAGTCTCACATTAACGCAGTACATTAACGCCGATAACGGCCCACCACTATTTTTTATTTGCCCTCATAGTTTCCTGACAAGTTGCTCAGTTGTCTCAGTGTTTAAGCTCTCCATGCTCGACATGTCGGCGGAATAACGTAACATAACGGAGCAGGGTCACGTGACTCCACACGCGGTAGTGTTTTTAAAGGGAAAGTAATCGAAATAATCAACCTGGGAAAAATTTGATCGATTATAGGTACTGAATATCGATTTCGATTACTTTTCGATTAATTGCCCAGCCCTAGATATATCCCATATCACTTTTCTAGAAATAAAAAGACTTATGATCTGTAAATATTCACTGCCCCATCCATGCAGTCCATAAAACGGAAGCATAGCCGCAAAAATGGCCTGTTTTGAATTTGTGTGATGAATATCTCCATATAGGTCCTAATTCAGCCTTCCACAGATTAGCCCTGCCTAATTATGCTGAGGTTCTACAGAATGTTTCAGCCCCATTCTGTCTTTTGAATGAGCTGTAATACAGGACAGTCAATCAGAAAAGAGATAATTTATATCAGCCTTAAAGACATAGCCTGTTTATTCCATGGTTGGAAAATGATCAGGTATGAGTTAATTACGATGAATGACGCAATCTTTCACAACTGAAGCCAGTTGTCCCTATGCCACACTGTCTAATTAGCCAGTGATCTAAGGCTGTATTGTAATGACAACTGCAACCGAACTACATTTGAGACTACTGGATTCGGACATGGCTAAATGCCTTCCTGTCTCCAAGTACTTCGAGTGGGCAGCGAAAGTTACGTTTCTGATACAGTCCTTAACCACCCATCTGATATGGACCGAAGAAGCAACCAGTAGTCACTTTCCACTATTTCCTCAGCTATGAAGAAAGTGAAACACATATCAACTGAACTCACCAACAATTTCTAAAACTGACAAACACTTTTAGCGTGGTTTTGAAAGGAACACTGAGAGAGATTGATGTTTTTCAAATCTGATTGACTGTTATGGCAAAACTTAGTGAAGTTTTTTAAATGTGGATAAGCCATACAGTTGAAAGACATTGCCAAGACTAAAAAAAACCCCAGAAAAGTCTAACGTTATTTTGAGTATATTATGTTTTCTGCAGGCAAGTTCTGCTTTTGGCTTTGGTTACTGCTGGGATAACAATTATGAATGTAATGTTTTATTATTAGTTTCGGAGGTGAGAAAAGTGCATTTTGAGCACCAAAAGCCAAACGACTTTGTAACTTTACCTCACACCAGTCTTGTTTACCGCGTATAAACAACTGGCTGACAACTTACAAATTGGTAAATATTAACTGTTAGTCAGAGAACACTGGTTAGCCACAAAGGCCCCCCAAAAACAAAAAAGGACAGATTTTCACAAACTTTAGTTTTTTCTTAGAGTAAACGTATGTTTTGCAATGTGCTGTACAACGAGGTAGCAATTTTAATCTTATTAGAACATCAGTTAGAGCCCAGGCCTGCAGCAAATAAGCACCCGGTTAATTTAGCTCACCGGCTATTTACGCTAAGCTGCGCTATGACGGTAGGTAGCTTTCACGCTATTAGAGATGCAGTTTAAAGACGGGAAAGTAAATAATTAAAAGTAATTTATTATGTTGTTTTCACCAAACATATAGTCAATTAATGTCCGTTAACCCGACACTGTCCGCTGGTTAGCGTAAGAAAGCCTAGTGAGCAGTTAGCTAAAGTTAGCATTAGTGCTAGCGTTAGCACAGCCTGGCTCCAGGGACCGGGCCGGTTCTGCCGCAAAGTCCCGTGTCTTGGGTCTCGGTCTCAGAGCGGACGGTTCCTCGCCTCAACGTGGTGAAAACATTTAATGAAAGAAAGACCGAGTACATATTCTTACCGGCGCTGTTAAATCTGTGTGTGTTTTTCTGCTCCTCGTGTACACCCGCAGCAGACCGTGTTCATTGGTGTGGCTGGATGGGGAGAGACCGGAGGGCGGAGGCGGAGGGAGCTCAGGCCGGAGAGAGGCGCTCACTCAGCGGGAGCCCAGCGAGGGGAGAGCCTTGAGAGCAGCGAGACCTCCACAATCAGCAGCACTGAGTATAGGGGTGGCTTGGGGATTTTATGTGATTTATTTAGATATGTTAAAAGGTATACATAATACAATGATATA
>JBBPDE010000002.1:3781542-3791558 GCA_037974605.1 Nannopetersius ansorgii
TTACAAACTACATTTTGGAGCATGTAATCTGTAATCTGTAGTGGATTACATTTTAAAAGTAACCTACCCAACACTGAATACCTCTGTGAACTAATTTCCTACTATGAACCGTGTGCACTAATATCTCAAAGTGCTGACTACTTAACTGTCTACTGAATTTATGAAAGCTTTAGCAGGCAGGGGGAAGAATGTTCTAATATACATCCCCTGAGCTCTACGATGGTATTCCGAATAATATTTGGGATTCAGACGCACAGTTTTTAAATCCTAGCTGAAAAACTTAAGTAAGGCTTTTTGTAATTATTTTTTTTCTGCCAGATGAAGGGTGTAGAGCTGGGGGTAATGGGCACAGAGAATTCAAGTAAACTGTGACAGGTCACCTACCCAGGCCTGCCATCACTGGGGCTTCGTGCCAAAATGCCCTCGACTGGTTCAGCAGCTCACAACTCTGCGCCTGCTCCTTCCCAAGCATGGGCAACAGGTGTTTAAAACCCTGCAGAGAGTTTTTCCTGTTCCTGTTGTTTATGGACTACAGACTCTCAGCTACACTTCCAACGAACTGTACCTCTATGGACTCTAGCGGTACTAATTCTGTTAGCCGTTGATGGCTAAAATCCTAACAAAACCCATTACTACTGATTACAGATAAATAAATTGCCCAGGTATACTTCATTCACAAAGCCACCTGATGCTCTGAAACGTGAACTACATTCAAAAATCATCCATAAGTGACATAAAACATTAGCTCCACCCGTTTAGATCCCTCTCACATTATTCTCATGAGAAGAACTGGAGGAAAAATATGCACCACATTTCTTCTTCCTCTGTAACAGTAAAAGATGGACCTGGAGAAAACAGCTAGCTGTCAGGAGCTAATCAGGGCTCATCCAAACCCGCCCTCCTCATTCCTTTGTCCTGCTGTTGTTTATGTTTGATTAATTGCAGAGGCGTTCAAAAGGGGGGGGACGGGCCTTGCGTCTGCAAAGCTGCGTTCACTAATGCGCCTTGGCGAAAGCTGTTCGCCATCCAAACTGATTAATCATGCTGCACTCAGAGGAGTATTTTTTTCTCTCCTGTGATTAAGTTAAATCGTTCATTAATGTTTGCCTGCCACCGCTGCGGGACTTTCATGAAGGTGGACATGTCTAGCTGTCGCAACCTTCCACGTCGATTAGTCGCGGACAACGGTCCTAGCTAATGACAGGAATGCACCAAAGCTCATCATCTCCTGCTTTTAAGTGGAGGAAACCTCTTGAGAGTTACCGTGGGCGTATTAATTATATCTTCATGAATGTGGAATTTTTCTCCATTTGAAAATATTTTATATGTCTGGTGGGGTTGGGGGCTTTTTCAGAGCATGGCCTGAAAAACAGTGGGTGAAGGTCCTATTAGATACGTGACCCTTTTGGACCACCACAATGGGCCAATTTACCCACTTTTCTCTCGAGAGACGAGTTCATTTTTCCTGGCTGTTCTCGAAATCTGGTTTCTTAACATGCTTTATAGACGAGAAGCTCTTTGTTGAATTCCGGCACTGCGGCGGAGGAGCACCACAGGCCTCCACTTCAAAAAGACGGAGTTCAACTTTTGATGTTTGTTTTAAACGCTGAACGGGAACAAGTGTCTTTCATTAATGAGTCGCTGAAATGTCGAGGACACAGGCGGAGGCCATGCCAGCAAGGTGACATTTATTCTCCGCCGTTCGGATTTTGAGAGCTCCGTGACGGAGTCACTCTTGACATGGACTTTCTCTCTCTGTCATTTAATTAACCTTGCCGCGGATTAAAATGTTATCCGTCGTTATCTGGAGGCGAGGGAGGAGGGCACCCGAGCGCTTCCCCCCACCGTTTGTTAAGGCGTTGCAAAGTGAGATGTTCCCCGCTATCCCGGTACATTAGTATAATGCGCTTTGATGTTTGAAGGAGTTATTATGACCCATCAAGAGGGAGCATGCAGGTTGTCTTTTTTCTCCCATAGTGCTGGGGTCTGACTCCCCGCTAAGGTTAATCCTTGGGATTCAATAAAAACACTGATGCTGCTGACGCTTTCCAGACGTCTGTATCCATTTTGTGCGTGGGGGTCAAGTGGCACACTTTCGGCATGTTAAATAAATGTGTGCACCTGCAGTGAATGGAATTCTGAGTGTGTCTGCGATGCAGGTCTCGTGGAAAGAATGTCCAGTATTCAAATGTTGAACAGGGATGGAGGGAGGCTGCTGAGCAGCATGACAAAGAAAAATAAAGACAGTCACATTCGGGTTATTTCATCTCATGCACTGGCATGTATTAGTAACTGGTAAAAACAGTAAATCTATGTGTATTCAGGTAAGAAAAGGAACAAAAAATAGCCGCCGTATGCCAGACATACTGTGCCATTAAGCCGCAGTCACTGTAGACACTTTTGTGTCACTTTGCGAAATGGGAATGACCTGAGGTGGCCAACAAAAGTAACCTTGCATTTTGGAGCAGTTAGCGAGCTGACCATAAGCAGTAAAAACACAAAGCAAGCACACAGCTATAGAATAAGAGCAGATGCACATAGCTGATTAGGTAAACTATGTGCTTTGGCCTGAATCAGGAGTTTGTACAGCTACTAGTAGCAAGCTGGCTAACTCATCCAACATTATCAATAAAAGCACAGGAATAAGATCAAAGGCATCATCAGCATCTTTGATCTTGAGGATTGGGGGTGTCAGTTTGTTAAGGAAAGATCTAATCAGTGTGGTTTTATGTTCAGTTTAAACGTATCAGTCGAGAAAGGATAATGTATTCATCACTCATTCAGGACTGAATCCTCAGGCACCCTGGCCGAACCACGACCCTGGTAAAGACAATAATACAAGTAAAGTCCCTGCCGTTTTTTATATGTTCTATAAAAAAAAGGTGAGTCAAAAGTTTTGAACACTATCAGCAAAGGAAACAGACCTTTCTCTTTTGAGAAAAATTCAACAGTGGTTATTCATTTTCTGAGACACTTTTCTCAACCACGGTGACAGTGGTGCTGGAGCCTATTCCATCGGTCACAGGGGAAAAGAAACACACTGGATGGGTCGCCAGTCCACTGCAGGGTAGACATACAAAAGCACATTTATGCACACATGCACATCTTCGGATCCTTTGGCAATTCCAAGTCTGTGGGAGGAAACCAGACCTCCTGAAGAAACTCCAGACATAATGGACTCGAAATGAAACCCAGGACATTCTTACAGTCAACACCACTGCCCACAGTGCCAGAACAATTTGTTTAATTTATTCTATTTAGAAAATATATTTTTTATATTCTTATATCATACTATTGTGTATGAAGATCCTGGAACCTAAACATGTTTTCCTAAGTGTTTGTATGTGTTAATTGCATTTAAATAGCCAAATCGTTTGAAAAGTACAAACTGGAAGCAGATCAGTCATGTTTAGGGTCTCGATCCTTGACTTGGTCTTGATCTTCTTTTGCCTGGACCTGTCCAGGCCCTGACAGAGATGGTAACACCCCAAAACAATAAATGCATATAAATTCCTAGTTCACACTGAGAGTTTGTATCATCCATGACAATGAACAGCCCATTCCTGTGGTCCATAATGATCTCCAGCCCTACAAAATATATGCAGCATTACATAAGAGTGCCATCTGAATAATGCTGAATAATTTCTTATACCAACTTCATAACCTGCCCCAGTCTTGCAACTTTTGTTATGTCTCATGGTAGCAGCCCCCCTCCCCCCTGTTCCCTGTCTCCAATGGTCTCTATTATTAAGCACAAGTCCTGGGTGCATTGTCTTGTGCTGACCGCAGGCGCAGCGTAGGAGGTTTGCACCTGGAGGCACTCGCTCTGTGCTCTGAATAGAGACAGCCTAGCTGCTGCGTAAGCGAGAACGCGACATCTATTTTATCCGGGGCTGAAAGGAAAAGGTGGGCATTTGGGGACTGACCGAAAAGCCAGGTCGAAGTCAGACACTTCATTCTCCAAATGTGAGGACCAGATGCACTTCTGCTTCACATGACTTGAGCCAATTAGGGACAGGTGTAGGTGACCTTGAAAAGGGGTTGAGCCAGACTTCATTTCACCACACGAGGTTATCACCAGAGGTTTGATTGTATTATTTTTTAAGAAAAGTAACTTTACAAAAACACAAGACCCTTGCTGTTAAAGCTTTGGTAGTCCTGCTTGAATGATGTGAAGTTCTCCTCTATGCTATACAGATTCTTTCCCTTGTTTATAAGAGTGGTCCAATCTGCTCTTCCTGGATTTGGTAATTAATCTGATCAATTGCTAATGTTATATCATGAATATATTCTAATATATGTAATTAGCTTAATAACGCCTGTCGTCTTTGTCATTTTTTAAAATTCTGAGATGATATCACTGCCATATTAGCTGCATCCCTTCTCTTACTGCCATTATGGCTGTGGCCACTTTTTTGTCAGAATAAACGCTGCTTCACTTTTTTTTTTGTTGTTGTTAAAAGCATCAGCTGAGCTTTTATCTCTTATCTTTTATGTGAGTTTTTAGCTTATGTTGTTTAAACTGCCACAGCATCTGATATTTGAAGCAGTTATACCTGCCAAATGTAGACTTGCATGCTGATGTAGCTTTTCTGCTGACTGATGCTGAGTGTAACTGATTCCACATTGAATTTCATATTTGGAAAAGAAAAAACACAGAAAAAAGCAAACCTTTGAAAAAATCCAGACCACTGTGTCCTCACAGCTTGTTACAGCCATGTTACAGCAGTAGCATACGTAATATCCTTCTTTAGTAGATAGACACATAGACAGCACATATAATCACACACATATAGCATATGTGGCACATAATAACACACATAACACACTTTTTTGTAGCGCATACAACGACAGACATAAAACATATGATCACACACACATATAGTGCATATATGTATTCATACTCATATATACATATATATATATATATATATACATAGATAAATAGATAGATAGAGAGAGAGAGAGAGAGAGAGAGAGAGAGAGAGAGAGAGAGAGAGAGAGAGAGAGAGCACAAATCAAACAGATTTCACTCCAAATGTTAAAACATGCTGTACATTAGTCACTTGAATTGTGCCAGATTACCATATTACAAAACTTGACTAACACATTAACATGAACTATTTTAACTGTGTATTATTAAGTCTGTCATATCAAAGCTAAATATTTGGTAACTACAATGCAGCTAATAAACAAATTATATACTAAGAAAACTAACCCCGCACATGGGCTCAATAGCAAATGCAGTAAAATAAGCAGATCAAATATGCAGACTTGGCTTTAAAAGCATATTCAGTAAAGCACAAACACAAACAAGCACAGAAATTATGCAAAATATACAGGGAATATTTTATTTTGTTTTGAAGTTCAGTCTAGTTTTGTAGAACAAAACATCCCCTCATGTGTCATTTTCTGACAGAGTAAACAAATGGAAAAATCCTTGGACCCCTGTAAACAAAATATATATGCTTTTTACAGCTTAATTACATAATTATTACATAGTAAGTAAAATGTAATTATATATGAAACCATAGAAAAGTCAACTTCTAATTTTGGTTAACGAGCCCGAAGGATCTGAGATAGGCTCTTAAAGTTTACAAGACATCCACACTTACAGTTTAGAGATTTGAAATGCAGAAATATGGTTTAATTAGTGTGTGTAATATTCCAGAATTGGGCTGTTTTTTCATCACCTTTTCTCATAATGTGGCACCTCTGCCTTGGAAGGACAGAAATAATATGCTGCCATTAATTATTTAAGCCTGTTTCGTGTATACTTGTCCCTCAGCAGCCACACTGACAGAGACAGCGTCCATGAATAACCGACCAGGTAAATGTTTTCTTTTTTTTTTTGGAGTGCTGTACACCCCTAGTCACCCTGAACCTTCCCGTCAGCATGGAGGTACAAGCTGGTGCTGGATATTAAAGCAGACGCCTCAGCCTCTTATGTACCTCATCATCTCCTTCCCACCCCCGCGGCCTCCATCACCAATAATCTTCCCCCCCGTCAAGAGACAAACACACCAGTGGCGGCTGAAAAAAAAAAAAACTGCTGACATGCGAAGGTATGAAAGATTGATGCGCCGCATCCTTGGCCCCAGTTGCTTTTTTTTCCCCGGCTGTTTGCCTGCTCAGTCTTGAGCAGGTACAGTCCCCTGGTGTGTTAGCCGGCGCTCGTTGAATGTTTTATTACTCTGGAGTGCCGAGGGACCGAGGTGTGGCGCCGTTTGGTTTTCTACAAGAAATTGGCCCCGGTGGCCCTCCTGGGACAAGATGAGGGAGACGAGGCCTCCTGAATGAAGGGAAAAGGCTGGGGTTGGTGAAACAAACCTGAACATTTCTGCCACTCCTGATCTCATCTTGTCCGAGGGCTGGTGACAGGAGGAAAGCTGTCTTGGAAGCAGGAGCCTTAGCTGGTTGGATGGGTGTGTTTTACGTTAAATCGTAGAGGACAGTATGTAAAATTCTTAGTCCATTCCAAGTTCCCTTCCTGTCAATTTTGAGGAACACCTTTTAGACATTTATACTCGATTAATTGAGAAGCTGAGAAGTAAATGGCTCCCTTTAGAAAATCTAGAGACACTGTAAAGAAACTACCCTCAGATTTCTTTACTGTGGGGATGAGTGGAAGGGTCTATAAGTCTACAGCTGAAATAGAGCTGTTGTATTTAACACTGAAACTATCCAGTTTGAATGTAGAAACATTCTGGAGTAAAGTTTTGATTTGTTGACAGAGGAGGTGGTGATTTGTAGACCGGACTATAATTTTGATATGTCTGTGTGGGGGGTAGAGGGTTAGTTTGTTGATGGAACCATAGTTTTGTTTTGTTAAGGCTGGAACAGGTTCGATAGGACCATAGGGTGGTTTCTTGAGGGTGTCAGTTTCGATTTGTCAGCGAGGGTGGAATAGTTGGTTTGTTGATGGGACTATAGTTTAACTGGAGGCCAATATGTCTCTACATCTCCATGAAAGCTCGGAATGATCCATCATTCTTGGTTCTTCATGCAAAGGTCTAATGATTCTCCTGCCTCCAGTGAACCAACACAAGTTTTTATATGCAATGTAAATATAAATTAAAATAGTGTAATTTGGGGGGGGAAATGGAGTCTAATTTATCTAAATATATTTTTGTCCAAGATCTTCTCAAAACTCTCAAAACTCAGGCATCTGGCAACACCTGGTTTCAGACGGTAAGTTCTATAGAATGGTGCATTCCCATTAAACTGCTCTTAAGAACTTTGTTTACATTTAATTTAGATTTTTTTGTGATTGAAATACAAAGACATTTGGAAAAGAAATTAAGAGAATTCCCTTTGATGATAGCAAAAAAAGACTACCAAGGTTTGTTTCTGGAAAACAATGGGAACAGTTCCAAAGGCCAGACAATTTGGAGGGATTTTCTTTCTCTTAAAACTACCAGAAGTAAAATCACATTTCAGAAGAAGGCAAGGTGTCTCCACACTTTTGACAGATTTATGGTGTTACAAAGAGCACAACGTGCAGGTTTTCTCAGAAAGGGGAAGTTGCAGATAAGAGACATGGAACAGTTTCTCGAAGTGCCTGCACTCATTGTTCCTTCAAGATGAATTAGTTTCGAGACACTTGCTTCTAAAGAAAGAAATCTCACCAACTAATGAGTTCTTGTTGTTATTGCGAGGGGGGTGGGTGGGGAGTGGGGGGGTAGAGCTCTCTCGCAGAGAATTTCAGCAGCAGGCTAAGTTGACCTGTCAGTCGCTGCCATGGTAACATCGGAGCAGATTTCTGATGTTGCTTGCCAAGCGCTGATATTTATAACAATCCTGAGCTTTATGTTAAATTGTTAACCTCTTGCTGGAACGGGATCATATCCCATTCCTATAGATGTTCGAGAAGGTTATCAAGACGGAAAAGCTCTTTGAATGTTCCTCACAACCCAGATGACACGAGTTCCTCCATTCTCCATCAGAAAAAAGAAGAAGAAAAAAAAACCCTTTAAAAAATAGAGACATCCCACAACATTTGCACAATTGAGCCCGAGTGGGAAGAGACGAGACGTGTCGTTAAGGCGAGTTTATTTGTTCTGTCAAATTAATTCGCTCAGGATTTCAGGCGTGGCGGGGGGAGGTTATGTCGCATAATTGGACCTTGCTCCCAAATGTCACGGGTTTATCGAAAGACGACCGCAGAACATTCTCTGTGAAATAATAAAAAAAAAACTTTCAGCCACAGGTGCTTTTATTTTTTAAAAATCCCTCGCTTAATGAGTTCAGTCATGAAAAACTTGTCACCCAATAATTGGAAGCACCTGAGATTAGCAAATTAGTAAATAAGTTGATTTGAAATAAACTTACATTCAAAGACGAGTTCGCTCATTAAAAAAGACACAGTCTTTGAAGGGACGCAGAGATATTTTTTCTTTTTTCAAATCTGTTTAATCAGGGCACATATCCACTCCAAGTCACAAGCCGTTCCTCGCCTTCAGTTGTTTGTCTTGTCGCTTCCTTTTACATATTGCTTAATTGCAATATAATTCTCACTAACAGCGCATATTGCAGGCCTTTAATTACACATGCACTGTGCAGAAGTACACAACAAATTAGAAAGTATAATGACGCACGATTTCCATAAATAATCATAAGGTGGGTGGAATGGTAGCGGTCTCGTTTGGAGTGTGGGCAGTCATATTATCATGTACAAATTCAGGCCCTTTTCATCCTTTCGCCAGCTTTTCTGAAGCAGGCTGCATCAAAAGAGCTCAAGAAGCACAATAGGTTGCCTCCCGTAAGTGCCACTGCCTTTGCTTTGCCCCACCTGCCCAAAGGTACGGCTGGCACTAATTTCATTTCGGTCACTTCCGAGTCCCACTAAATGGGGGTGGAGTGTGGACAACCGGCAGCACTGATCAAACATGTCCCACTAAATTGTTTGCCATGACATTTGGAGGCCGAAGCAAACCATGGCTCATTTTAGCTTGCTGGGATTATATAGAAAGATCAGCTCTCAGTTGGATCGATAGAGCACAAAGACGAAGAGAGAGATAGAGAGATCATGGGGAGATTTTTTGTTTGTAACCTGCACCACTTTTACCAGCTTATCATTCTACAAAATTTGCTCAGTAACATCTGTCATATTCTTACTGTGCATTTATTATATGCCATTGCGCAGAGATGCTCAGAATATCTTATGGGCCTACTGGGTTGACCTTTAAAACAATTGTTGCTATAAAAATAAAGTGTTCTTGAGAACACTTTAATTAGTTCTAAGCAGTTGGAAGTGGTTTGATCAGATTGAGATATGTGAAATTTGGAGGCTGAGTCAACTTTTTGTCATGTTCCCTCCCTAAATTCTTCCTGAACAATGTTTGCAGTGTGGCAGGACATCATCCTGCTGAAAGGGGAACAGCCAATAGGGAACATCCTTTCTTTTGAAGAGGTAAACTTAGCCTGCAGTGACATTTAGGCAGGTGGTCTGAGACAAAATAACATCCACTTGCATGCAGGACCCATGGATCCCCAGAAGAGCATCATACTGTATCTGTTAGCTCATCTTTTTCTCACAGTGCCACCTGGTGCCATCTTTTGATCTGGTACCAGGGTGTCCAGATCAAGGAAAACATTATTAATCAGACCAGCCAGCCTTCTCCCCATCGTAAATACTTTCAGCAGTGGACAGAGGTCAGCATGGGCACTCTGACCAGTCCGCAGCTCTACAGCCCCTTTGGGCAGCTGGCTATGTCCTCTCTTTCCATTCTGTCAAAGTCAGCATTATCTTTCTTGACATTCTCTGCCACAGTAGCTCCTGGGATTGGGTTAGATGGACTTGCCTTCACTCCTCTTAATTAATTCACCAGTTTTTCTTTCATTGGTAGATACTGACCACTCAAGACGCATCTCTTTAATCTGGCATTCATGTAACTCATCCCATAACCTCATAGTCCAGTACTAGCACACTGTATTCTGAATAGCAACTATGCTAATGCTTTCTATCTGTTCTTTATCCTTCTACCCATCCCAAGGCATCTGAGATTGTGCCAGCT
>JBBPDE010000002.1:3812211-3825070 GCA_037974605.1 Nannopetersius ansorgii
AATAAATAATTCCATAAAATGAACATTGTTTATGAGTTATGACTCAAGAGTCACAGCACAGAGTCTGAGTCAAGTCTTAAGTCATTGAGGGCAAGTCTAAAGTCAAGTCACAAGTCTTTGTTTGTGCGACTTAAGTGCTACTCAAGTCCGAGTCTCTGACTTGAGTCCCCATCTCTGAGAAGCACTTGGCAGTTTGTTTTCCTTTATTTCATTTAATCTACCCAATAAGACAGTTGGACAGGCTGAAAGTAGTATATATACAGTATATCTGCCTGTCTTTGGCTTAGTTTGGCTTACAAACACATTCTTCAAAAAGGTTTCAAAAGTTTTTTTTTTGGTTTCTTGGGGCTTGGTTTACTATGATTAAATTACCATGGTTTTGTTGGGTAACTATGAAGAGGTATATGTATATGTAAATTATGGTAGTACCACAGCTACCATAAAGTGCTATGGATAAAGCATAGTAAAACTATGGGTGGAGCCAAAATACCATGGGGTACCATAATAAAACTACGCATAAAAACCATCGTGAATTTTTGTAAGGGTATGGTGTTGTATGAAGAGCTGACAGTGGTTCTGGCTTTCACCTCCTACCTTCCAAGCTCAAAATCTACTTTTTGATTCACCTGGCAGTGTCCTCTAGTCGCAAAGCATGAGGTTATGATGGAAAGTCTCGACCCTCATCCTCCATTCCTCACCTGGACAAGTGAGCCAGCGTCTCAGCGGCACACAGCCACTCTGGTCTCTCTCCTGCCATAGTGAGTGGACATCTGCTTGCCCTGCCAGACTTCCGGCTACCTGCCAATTGGTCAGGGGCTGCTATGGCGACTAGGCTGCGGTACCAGCTCACAAATACACACACATACACACGCGCGGTAGGTCTGCTCCCAAAATAGACCTGCGGCAAAGCTTACGACAGCTTAAAGGACAGCCTCTTCTATTATTCATGCACTTCATGGGCCTTAAAATCTGCCTCTGTGTACAGATGTTCTATATCTGTAGCACATGGATTATGCTGAAGAAAGAAGGAAAATGCAGCAATATTTAATAACACACTATGGTTGTCTTTAGTGAATGAAGCATACCTTTAAAGAAATTAAAGGAACTGTTTGGTAAAATACCAAATTCACATTCAGTTTTCATTTCACCCCAGATCTAATTGATCAATCAAGGAAATGTTCTGTGTCCAAATTTAGCTTCTTTAGCTCTGGAACTACAAGCCTAATGTTGCTAATAAACACAAGAAGTCAATAGTGACCCAAAATGTGTTCTCTCAGCCCACTCAAACATCTAGATCTTCATTAAGCTGACGCAGACTTGTGGATGGGGTTTAGGACATAGCATGACTTTCCATAAGCTACAAAAATTTATCAGTTTTTGTGACAACGACCATCATAAATACAGAGGAATCTGATCTGAGATCAGTTCTCTCAAGCGTTTATAGACATTATTGCATCATTGCTCCAATATATCATTACCAACATACAAAGTATGTTTTGTTTTGCTCATTGTTAAAGATCGTACTGTGTTTTAAACCATATGAGCAAGTCATCACCACCTCTAGATGCAGTTTCAGCAGGTTCTGAGACATTTTTGGATGTATTGACCGAAAAGGTTTGGGTGACTATTGATTTCTAGTGTATATATGCCTCTGGTGTTTAAACCAAACTGATACATGTGTTGGCTGATTGACAACTATGGATTAAGAAAATGAAACAAACTACATTTTTGACAAACCATTCCTTTTGAGACCGTTTTTGTACTTATAATAGTACATTTCCATTGGTTTGTACCTTGTGGGATTTACATGTACTAGAATGTGTGAAAAGTAATGTGGCATAAATTCAGCATTTGAACACTTTAATATGTGCACATGCGATCTCAGCAAATAAGAAAACATACTCTACGGGGCCAACTGTATTCCCCTTATCGGAAACGAGCACAGTTGGCCAGGTCATGCAGATCGGCTGGCATTGCTAAACTCAGCCAAGCAACCCGAATATGCCCAGAAGGATAGAGAACAACAGCACCTAGTGCAAGCTGCTGTCACCACATGGTCCTCTCTTTTCCTCTTATAAACGACAATCACACCTTTCCCACAAACCAGAGAGGCTGTTTAATTCCATGCCAGCGATGGAGCTAATTAATTATTTCTGAGGTATAACCTCTTCCCAGCATTCGCACGTGGCCTTTTCATGTATCAGTGCCTGGTTTTGGTTTTGAAGTTATCAAAATTGTGCTACCAAATGAAGCGCATGCTCTAAATATTAAATTACTGATCCAGCAAATAATAGAATTCATGCTAGATCATTTACAAACTATCCCATTTCTATAAACACGACCAGGTGTGGTAAGGTTGGTATGGAAACGTTCATTTTCCCTGATCAGCAGACGGGTGTTTAAAGTGTTTAAAGCTCAGTTTGCTGAGATGAAGCTCCAGGAACCTAGCAACAGCATGCAACTGGCATGAAGATTTTAAGGCTTTCATTTGATGGGATGGACGTGTTTTAATTGGCAGATGTTCTAAACGTTGCCTCATTTCTCCGTCATTATTTTTAGACCACTGCGATGAAGACACGAGAACAAATGATCAGGCTGGAGGTACAGTGATCTTCGCTCGGAGGAAGCAGGTCTTTCTCGTGACATAAGAGGCCACTTGATTTCCCACTGGACACGGCGCCAGTTATAGTATCATAAAAATGCAGATTCTGACATTCTCTCAGTCTGATGGATACGAGGTGAGTACACATAGGCCAGGCCGCCCCAATTCAGTGTAATTAACGGAGGCGATCCGGAGGAGGTCTGCAGCCAGTAAAGGCCAAAGGGATGACAATGAGAAAGAATCATCTCTCTTTAATTCTAGAACACTGTGAAAGGCGGGGGAGGGGGGGGGGGTAGTGTTTGTGGGTTAAGCATTTGAGAACACTGTGATGCAGATAAAACATTACATTCTAGAATAAGGAGAGGCTGTTTTAAAACAGAGTAATTGAGAAGGGGGGATCTAGAACAGTGTAAAACTTGAAAAAACGTATATAAGAGCGTGAATGAGGAGCACATTCTAAAACACTGTGATGGGAGAATGTTCTAGAACAGTGTGAACAGAGTGAGCATTATGGAAGAGCTTGCATGATGAAAACTTTTTAGATGAATGTAAGTGGAAGGGAAAAGTAAATGGGGAAAAACATAAAAACATTGTATAACAGAGTGGATGAGGAAAACATGAAAACAGATTAGAATTTTTTTTATTATGATAAGATAAAGTAATTCATGAATTAAGATAAGATAAAGTGTAATAAGATCAATATTTATTTGCAGAAGGTGAACAGAACAAAGGTAAAATAAGGGTAGAATCTTTTAGAACAGTGTAAATGAGGAGAACATTCTAAAAGGCTTTGAAAAGAAAGAGGCCACAAAGGGGGTTTTCATTTCTGTGACTCTTACTTTGAATTAAGTGTATGTTTGTGTCTAGGGTCTCAGTGTCAGGTGTCCTGTGTTTTCATTGAAGTGATTGTGTGTTATGATTGGTTCTTGTTTGAGTGGGTTTTGTATTTAAGTCCAAATAGTTCGAGTTTCAAGTGTTGGGCAGCCCTCACAAATACCCTCACCTTTACCTCGTGTGCCTCTAGCTGTAATTATGTTTTGAGTTAATAGGTCTACCGTTTGTGTGTTCTGTAAAATAATGGACCCTGCACTCTTGTGCCTCGCATCACTCCCCGAGCACCAGACGTGACAGTATGAACAGGGGAAACATGCTGGACTAGTGTGAATGGGGAGGATATTCTAGAACAAGATGAATGGGGTGAACATCCTAGAAGAGAAGGAGACTGTAAATGGAGAAAAAAATAGGAAGGGAATGTTGTAAAGAAATTTCCAAAAAATGGAGAGCATTCTAAAACAATGCAAAAGTGGAGAACATGCTAGAACAGTGTGAAGAAAATTAAACAAGGACATAAGGTGTGACAGGATAACCACAATATTGTTCCCTGGAATTTCACATTTCTTCTCCTGGTCTGCTCCGTTCATGAAGAGCCTCCAAAAGCCATCCTGGTCCAGCCTCTTTGTTTCCTGTTGCTGTGTAGAGTCTGTCTGCCAGGTTTTCAGCCCTGAATGTTTTGCACCACATAAAGATGCCTCCAATCTTGCCTGCCTGTATTAAAACCCTTTTCACCCATTGCCCAGAATAGCTGTTTGTCTCCTGTGTGGGGGAACGATGAATTTTGACTCCTGAGTGCTGCGCTGTGCTCAAACAGGTTGTGACAGGAGCGCCGTTAATTCGCAGATGCCAAAGTCAGGAATCTGAAAAGAAGCGCTGACCCCTCAGCCCTCTGCTAAATGAATCTAACGCGTGACTAAAGCATGCTGGGAACTAGATGCCCCCCTCCACGTTCCTCAATAACCGTAATACAGCACAAACATTTCATAACTCTCCAAAAGGGCAGAATAGCAAAGGTTCTTTAAAGGGCCCATCTGCAGGAAAATCGACTATTTTCTCCCTTTTAAAAAAAAGCAATTGAGGGAATGGAATGTAGCACATAAACGCTCTTAAAATTTCTAATTGTGTCATTCAGCCCCAACATAACACCGCCAACGCCCCCACCCCTAACTCCTAGCCATACAGACAAATTAATCTGCTTTGGTCTCACTGGTTTTGTGATGTCTCAATAACTAACACATTTATATGCATGTGTCTGTTCAGCCAACAGTCGTTTAGACCCACCCAATCAGTTTTAAACAGTGTGGCTTAACACAAGACAGCCAATCACAGCATAGCTCATTTACATACACAAACAGTCTTTTGCACACCACAGGCTTTTTAACATTATTTATTTATTTATTTAAATAACTGTAGATTTTTGTTCATGGTAAAAGTTGGAAAGTTGTTGTGTGAACAACTATAAATGAAAATATTTCGTTTTCTTTTTAAGACAAAAGAATCTGTAACAGAGCAGGTCTGACTCCCTATTAACTAATTGTGTGGTGATACACAGTCAAATTCTAGTCTTTTAACTTTAAATGAACTTGTTAACTGTTTCACCACTTAATAGCTTGTCTGATTGTAGTTATAATTATATTAGATGCCTTTTTGTAGGTCAGTAGTGATTAAAAATGTGACATTTAATGGCTAATAAAAGTATTTGTTCTCACTTGTAAATGTATTTGTTAGCAATGAATGCTGTATTTTTAGCAAATATTAAGTAACTAATTTGAGTAACATTCAAATATAAAAAATCTCAGAACAAAAATTTTGTCTGGCATTGTATAACTAATTAACTCAGCAGTAAAAAACACCATATAATATTTGAATAGATCCAGATTATCATACACACAGTTTGTTCTGTGTTTTAAAAAAATTATTTGAATGAAGGACTGGTTAACGAGACAGTTAGGCTGATACACTCACACATAAATAAAAGAAAATCTGTGTGGAGAAACTTTTGACTGCTGATGTAGATCAGTCTTAAAGGCCCAGTAACAATTAAAGAACATGAAAACAGATTGGACATTTTTATTGTTAATTCTTAATGAATTATGACTGTTTATAAGATAAGATAAAGTAAGATAAGATCAATCTTTATTAGTCCCATTAATGGGAAATTTGCCGAAAGTGAACAGAACAAATGCTAAGTTAGGTTAAGAGATAATAAATAAAAATAAAAATAAAATAACAATATATACAAATAGAAAAAAAAGTAAATGAAGACTTGTTTAAGTGTGATGTGTAGATGTAGAAATATCAATGGTACATTTGCAATGAAAGAAATGTGCAAAGGAGCAGAAAATTACAGTATGAGGTAAATGGATGTGCAAAATGAACTTGTTGTGCAAAATTACAGTTGAGGTAGGTCAGCTGTTCAGGAGTCTGGTGGCACTGGGGAAGAAGGAGTTGTTGAGTTGGGATGTTCTAGATTTCACACTTCTGGACCTTCGTCCCGAGGGCAGGAGTGTAAACAGTCTGTGTGTGGGGTCTTTGAGGATGGAGGCAGTTCTCCTATGGACTCTGAGGTTGCAGATGCTCTGCAGAGAGGGCAGAGAGTCCTGATGATCTTTTCCTGCTGTACCATGCAGTGATGCAGCTGGTCGATGTGCTCTCCACAATGCAGCTGTAGAAGCTGCTGAGGATCTTGGCTAACATAGCAAACTTCATGAACCTCCTCAGGAAGTTCAGTCGCTGTTGAGCCTTCTCGACCAGCTGTATTGTGTTCAGTGTCCTGGTGAGGACCTCACTGATGTGGACGCCCAGGTACTTAAAGCTACTCAACCTCTTCACTTCAAGCTCCCGGATAAACAGTGGCTGGTGAGGCCTCCTCTTCTTCCTCATGTCCACTATCATCTTCTTTGTCTTATCAGTGTTGAAGGTGAGGGTGTTGTCCTCACACCATGACAACAGGCTGGCCACCTCTCTCCTGTCCCCTCCAGTAATGCGACCAATCACTGCAGTGTCATCCGCAAATTTCAGGATGATGTCTTTGTTGGAGGCGACACAGTTGTGGGTGAACAGGGTGTAGAGGATTGCGTGGGTGTAGAGACTGAGGCCTGCCAGTCAAAAAGTTCAGGAGCCAGTCACAGAAAGTGGGGTGCAGGCCGAGCGTGGTCAGGTTGTGGGTGAGTTTGTGGGGGAAGACCGTGTTGAAGGTGGAGCTGTAATCAACAATGAGTACCCTGATCTAGGAGTCTTTGTTTTCCAGGTGAGAGAGGGAATAGTGAAGGGTGATGGCGTCTGATAGGCATACTGCAGGAGATCCAGAGTGTCTGGTATGTTGCTCTGGATGTAGGCCAGCACCACTCTCTCAAAACACTTTGCAATGATTGGAGTAAGTGCAACTGGTCTTAGTTGTTTAGGCAGGTGGCTGGGCTTTTCCTGGGGTGGGGGGCAATGGTTGTGGTCTTGAAACATGTGGGAACAGTGCTCTGTCTGAGGGAAAGGTTGACGATGGAAATGAGAACATCAGCCAGCTCGTTAGCATCCAAGGATGTTGTCTGGTCCTGCTGCCTTGCAAGGGTTGATCTTCCTCAGGGTTGTGTGTACTTGGTCTATTGAAACTGCTGGCAGGGGGCAGGGTTGGGTGATCTGGGGGTTCTGGAAGGTTTGGGAGGTCTGGAGGGTCTGGGAGGTCTGGGAGGTGTCAAGGCGGGTGTAGAACACATTGAGATCTTCCAGCAGACTGCCTGCAGAGCTGATGGTGCTGTTGGGGGCCCTATAACCTGTGATGTTCTGCAGGCTGTGCCACATCCGCCCAGGGTCAGCAAAAGAATAGAAGCCATCCAGCTTCTCCCTGTACTGCCTCTTGGCCACTGTGATTTACTCAGTCCGTACTCCGTCTCTTTGCCTGATCTGAATGCGTGTAGCAAGTGCCGGACCTGACTGTTGATCCAGGGCTTCTGGTTGGGGGACTTCCTTACTTGTGTGGTGGACAAAATATTGTCAACACAGATGCTGATGTACCTAGTCACACACTCAGCACAGTCCTGTATGCTGACAGAACAGTCCTCCATGGTGGCTGCAGTTTTAAACACATCCCAGTCTGTCCGGGCAAACAGTCCTGCTAAATGCTCTCAGTCTCAGGGGTCCAGTGTTTGACAGGTTTGGTGACAGGGTTTGATTGTTTCAGTTTCTGTCTGTAAGCCAGGAGACATTCATATGAATGTCTAAATGAGTTGTCTGTAACGTGCTGATGTAGTCATGGAGTTTGCCGAGCACTACTGTGGAGTTAGCACGCAGCGCAATGTAAATTATGGCCAAAAACACAGCTGAGAACTCCCGCGGTAGATAGTATGGGTGGCATTTCAGCATTAAAAACTCCACATCTGGCAAACAGTACATCTGGAGGACAGTCTGTGCGTCTCCACACCATAATAATAAATAAATACACACACACCTTCCCTGATAGCTTTACCGGAGGCAGCGGTCTGGAGTGTACGGAGTGAGTCTGTAGCTGAAAGGTGCATTCTGGGACTTTGTCTGAAAGCCAGGTCTCTGTGAAAATAAGAGCGCAGCATTTTCGTATTTCCTGTTGTGATCCTGGCTCGTGGTTAATCCGGTTTGTTTTCCAGGGATCACACCTTGGCCAGTAAGAGGCTGGGTAGTGGTGGTTGGCTTGCTTGAGCTTTTAGCCTAGAATGTAGTCCCCACTCTTGCCTCGCTTGCGGTGTCGTCTCCGAAGCGTTCTCCTGGGGTCAGCTGGCTCACTCAGTGCTTCTAGGCCTTTCTGGGAGTGGTGGCCGTGGTGGTGGCTACGGGGGCCTTGAAGCTCCGGTGGTATGAAAAGAGTAAAGTCCAGATGATTGCGTGAGTTACCAATGTCCAGTAGTGCCTGTCTTGTGGAAGTTAACAATGCACAACACTTGTCCAGTGCAAAAAGAACAGAGAACACACAAAATAACAAAAGAAAGCCGGCATTTGAGAGCGGAGCGAGCAAACACGTCTGCCTTGAGGGTCACCATGTTGTCACATAACGAATTATCACTATTTATGTACAATGAACTTACACACATGTTAAAAGTAGATGAGAAAATTGTAGGATATGGATTTTTGAAGACTACGCACTCTCTCATTACATGAGTTAAGATGAAAAATTTAGTTAAGTGGAAGAAAAAAACCAATATCGGGTCAATGCAGGTCTTTGGAATTGACTGCCTGAGCATTGCTCATCCTTCTACCATGTCACTGAAAAAAGTTTTCTGATGACATCTAATCGTTACAAAGCAGCTGGTCACAATGAATGTGTAGGAGTAGAAGAGAGAGAGAGAGAGAGAGAGAGAGAGAGAGAGAGAGAGAGAGAGAGAGAGAGAGAGAGAGAGAGAGAGAGAGACAGAGAGAGGGAGAAAAGGCGACAAGAAAGCTTCATTTTTCACAAGTCTGTCCAGGTGATGTGCCCGGAGCAGCAGAAATGCGCAACCATCTCAGAGCTTCTCACATGTTCCTTAACAACCTGGCAGCTGGGAGACATCTGATTGGACAGCCCTTATCGCCGTGGCGACATCGCAGCTGCATTGTATTTTTAACCTACAAAGAGACAACGGAGCCCGAGTTGGTGTCAATCACAAAGTTTCACTCAGGGAGAGTGTTGATCAGGCCTCAGAGTTCGCCAGGTTCTGTCGGAGGCATATCAGCGCTCACGGTGACGCACAGCCCACTGGAACGCTCACACACAGCCCACAGAGTCAAAGTTTCTACCTGAGGTTAGCTCACCAAACTTCTAACTGCTTTCCCAGTGCTGAGTCTGAACCCCAGCAGACAGCAGTATGGAAATACCAGAACTGGTTTCAAACCAGAAGATAAATTCAGAAACCTTAAAGGTTAACAGCCAAGATCACAGGGTCATAAAGCTCTTTACATCACACTTCTGAGATGTTCCAAGTTCCAAAAATCTTTAACATTTTACGGGTAAGATAAGCTCAGAGCACCTAAAGTGATATGAAGTAGGAGTAGATTATAGTCACTTTCACATTCCAATCTACTGCATATTTTCATGACTATTAGTGATTAACATTGTCACAAAAAACCATAGCATAAGCTACAGCATTTACATTATGTAGAATTGTTTTTCCACTCTTTGTGAGCTAAAGCATCATTAAAAGCACTTAGCAACACGCAGTGAGAGTCAGTCAGGTTAAAGTACAGCCCCTTTATGGTGGGGTTAGTATAAAGGAGAAAAACACATTTCCCCATGTTTTTAAATTAAAAGAGCTTGATGTTGGATGTAAACATTGCTCAAATTTATAAAATCATACCATTCATTGCACAATCTATATAATCTATATCCTGACAAATGATATGTATACTCTCGCCACATTTATAATTATTTGTCTACTGAGCCTATAACAAATTAGCACCATCCATTCATGCTGAAGTCATCAGGAAAATGTTCAGTAAAGTAATCCAGAATATGTTAACTAAACTAATACAGAAAATATGAATTAATGTTATATACAAATTGTTCAGTAAAGTTATGCAGGAACTGTCCAGTAAAGGAATCCAGTAAGTGTTAACTAAAGTCTTGCAGAAAGTGTTCAGAGAAATCCAGAATATTCAGTTAAGGAATCCAGAAAGTATCTCATATTTTTATATTTCCTTTTAACACATTCAGAAATTACTTCTATATATTCAAAAATATTTTACTTATTTGAGATGTTAAATGGATGACATTTTAAAGCTTAAAGTCTTTAGAAACACATTGTATAATATCAATAATAATACTGCGTTTACATTAAGATTTTTTGCTATTTGGCCCAAACTTGGAACTAAATTAGACCATATTATTTGCTACTCGCATCATTTAAGGACTTTGAACTTTTCCCACCACTGGTGGAAATTGCAGCAAAAAAAAAAACTGGCTCAAGCATAACCCTCCCCCCTCCCTCCCCCCAGCCTATGTAGCTGACAGTAGTTACAGTTACCTTAAAAACATGCTACAATAAACCTGTACATAGCCACTTGCAAGAACATGGCCGTAAGTGAGACTTACCAATTGAAAATGGCATTCTTAATATAGAAGCAGGATGAGGCATGTACTCCTTTTCTCCCTGACTTATTACCCATCGGCAGCGAAACTAGGTTATGGGAGATGGGCTATAAGCATTCGACGTAAAGCCGAAAGTCACCTTGGATTAAGTGGTACTGCCCTGAAGATGAAGAATACCACCTGGGGATTCTGCTCTCCACCAGTGTAAGGAAATTAACATTAAAATGATGCTGGCTTGGGGGTGGGGGGGTGGGGGTTGGGGTTTCAGGGGGGAGCAGACACCCTCCCCAACTCCCACCCCAATGTTTCCTTTCATACAATCTCATCTTCAAATAAAGATCCACATATGGTCCCCAGCTCAAATGAATGCGCACGTGAGAATCTCATTCAAAGTAATTCTGGCTGAGACCTCTACTCCCATAATTCATTCCATCACTCATCAATATCATCCTCACAGATATGACAATCTGTCATTACATGGTGTGTGGGCTCAATGGCGTTTTTAAATTGGATTGGGCTCTTTCACACGCATGGGGGCTGGGATGTCACATTAGCTTTTGCTGCTCTATACATTTTTGACTGTAACCGGAAACTGAGTGGCATAAAACCTGTTCATCTAAATATATCTTTGTTTTATGCACAGTTAGGTGTGATTTGCACTCATGCTTTAAAAGCTGTCATTATGAAAGTGCTACGTTGGCACTTCCGATGCAGATGTCTAACTAAGGTCTGGCCAGTCTGTGTGCGTGCTTGTATGTGTGAGTTCTACTGTAATATAGCTGCAGTTTTACTTGGGTTTCTTTTGGTTTTGTACCTTTTTACTGTTTATATGTGTGTTTTAATGGTTTTCGGTGCTCTGAGGCTCCCCAGGCCAGTCGCGGCAGTAAGGCTGCATAATAGCCTCAAGGATTCCTGGACTGGCCATAAGAGTGGGGCTAAACTACAGCTATGGAAGCTACTCAGGCTGGCCACTTGAGGCAGATGACATCTTGGTTACTAGGCTTCCCTACTGACCACGAATGTGAAGCAGGCCCTCAGAGCACTGCTACATGAGGACTGTGGTGCACAGATCTGTGCTGGAAGCGTAGCAAATATTAAATTGCCATCATATGGAATTCCACCCTTAGAATATGAGTGGCAGCAGTGAAACAATTGGTAAATTGCTTTAAGGCAAAACAACAGCTTATATAGAAGTTTCCCTGGTTTGTGTTGATGTTCAAGATGCCAGACAAGATGTCTGACGTTCAAGATGTCAGAGTTTTCTTAGGTATTCTTTTGTCACATAGAACCAAAGATTTTGTATTTAATTTAAAAGCATGTAATGTAGCATAATAATAACCACTACTTGTATTGTGAAAATGACATCATAGGCAAATACCCATAGAGAACAGAATTCCCACATTTCTTTTATTTTCGATCTAAGAAATGAATGAAAAAACACAAGATTTTTGAACTTTCATTATAGTCTCCGCCCACAAGGGGGTGTTAACAACCCACAGTGCAAAGGGGGCCCAGAGAGCGGCCCAGCAGCAGTGTGCTGGGTGAAAGCACGGCAAATGACAATTGTGTAGAAGAGCAAGCACTGGTTTAAGGCTATTTTACACCATTTTAATTTTTTGAAATTAGATTTTACTAATATGTTCTGAGTTATGAGGTTTCCTGGGCTGAGAGGGACCTTCTCCCATGGCTGGAAGCTAGACACCAGCTAAATGAGGTACTTCTCTGCCAGCTGGGGAAATACGTTTTCCACCAAGTCATTCAATGCTACCAAGGAGGGTGAAGCCTAGCATGTGCTTCCTATGAGTTTCTCATGAGCCACACACTGTCATGAAAGCTCAATGTGCTAAGAGGAGAATGCTGAGTGCCAATTCTGCTGTATCTACAAACAGTTGCCACAAAAGAAACAAAGATAGGAAAGTTGCTTTGAATTTTCAATCGTGGGAACAATATAGAGGTGATCAAAGGTAACACATAGTAGCATAAGTCTTCAGATGAATGAAGTTGCATGTTTGCCACTAGCTCAGCGGTCCGGCATCACGGGTGGTCCAAACTGTTACTCTCTCCCAATGTGGTGTTGTGTGAGATCAGTAAAAATCTGTTCCTGAAAGAACCACTGTTCTAGCTTAGATCACATATATGTATCGCTTTGTGATAATATTTCTAATATTTACTAATTGGTTTAGATCCAGTATGCCCAGAACACATACAGCTGCTTCTCTTGTGATCAGAGCTGGATTGCACATTGCTACTGTAGTGGGAGAGAACGTTGGGGGTTTGTTTATAACTTCTTCCGTTCTCTCTCTCACTAACTTGGGAGCAGCCCGGCTCATAGGTTGATCTGAGCCTGGGGCTGGCTATAAAAGGGGGCAGGGCTAAGACCTCTGCGTCACCGGGGC
>JBBPDE010000002.1:3825170-3836850 GCA_037974605.1 Nannopetersius ansorgii
AGGAGTTTCGTGGAGGGGAACGCGGATGTGTTCGTTTGTTTCGTTTCTGTTTTAAGGACGTGATTGATTCTAATATTTATAATATGCACCATGCTTGCAGTAATAATCAGTATACAGTCCACTGAAATGTCAGCTAATGTTGTCAGCTGGCTAAATATCTATTACCTAATATGCTGTAGACAGCAGCTCATTTCTTTCATAGCCTCAGGAATACACATTATGGCCAATATGTCTTAACGAATAAGATGTAGCCCATTCTCTCAGGGAAAATGCCTGGCCATCCTGTACCACCACAGTAATATCAGTCTTCCATCTTTAAGGGAAACTGCTTGCTTATAATGAATCATATATAACCACCCAGGCACAGCTGAGGATACCTGAGATTACTGCCTCAAGTCAGATGGTTTGTCTGAACCAGATTCCTCTATATGGAACTACAAGGCATTGTTTCATCAACGTCAAGGCATTTTTAAACATGTTTTATGATGGACTTTTTTTTTTCAGAACTGATGTACACAGTATTGTAACTACAATAATGATTTCATGTGTTGATCCATGATCTGTGTACTTTTTTCACTGGTGTAGTTTGCATGAACTGTAGGAAAAGCCAGTAAAGACCCATTTAATCTAAACTCTAATTGGATTTGACTGTGACTCTCTGTTATCAAATCAGGTAGACTACAGATTGGCAGTTTTCCAGTTCCAAGGTCTGCTGGGGCCGTTAACATGTTTGTAAATCATTGACATTGAGCCACAATCAATAAAAAGACATTACAAATGACCAAAGAACTGCAGCAAAATTTTTATCAGAGAAGTATGACAACAAAAACAGATGTGTGTGATACAATATAGGTTAAAATGACTCAAACAACAGGAAACCTTTTTTAAAGCCAGTAATTATGTCTAATCTAGATGCCATTTTGTTTACTTTTGAGTATGTGACCACAAAGTAACATATCTATCTATCTATCTATCTATCTATATACATGTGTGTGTGTGTGTGTGTGTGTGTGTGTGTGTGTGTGTGTGTGTGTGTGTGTGTGTCTATGTATTCTGGTTCATTACAGGAAAAGCATGAAGTTCTGGCGAGCCACCTGTCAGACTGAGCATAGGCACACATTCCCCAGCTGCTGAAGAGAAACAGAAGTTATCTGAAACTCCTTGCTGCCAAAACCAAGATGAATGATGCAAGTATGCAGAAAAAAGTTACTACTCTGACCTTAAAGCTGAAGAAACAACAGATCAGTACGGTTTGTAAGATCCTACAAAAAGGAAAATGTGAAACAGATCAGAAATGTATGTAAAATTTTTTTATTTGCATTGTTTCATTCAGTGACTGTATTTCAGTTAAATTAAACAGTTAATTTGATTTCAAATAAAATCACTATATTTAGTGGAAAATGGACAACCCATTTTTAGCACTTTAGCACTTGAAAGAAATGAAAGAAAAAGAAAAATATCTGAATTAAAGCAAATGTTTCTCATTGGAAAAGAAATCACCTTTCATGATCACCGAGCCCAATAGATCATAGATCAATTAAGAATACAGTCAGTAGGTATAATCAGGCCTAACAGGTTTAGGCCTGCTTAAGTTTGTCAAAAAAAATCACAACAATCGGGCATTTGCCCTCAGTGTGGAAGTAACCAGAAGATCAGGTAACATTACACTAATACATTTTTCCAGTTCATGGCTCAGGGTTAATGCACAGTAGAAATGTTGTAGTTATGTGACCACTGTTATTGGAGTTTCTTAAGTGGCACATCTGTCTCTTATCATCAAGAGATTTTGAGTTCCATTCCCATTGCTATCAATGGCCACAAGTTCAATAGAGCACAATTGGATTCCCTTTGTCTGAGAGGGTCTTCCCCCAAGATCGTTCAGTGCACAACTGGCAGTTCCCAGAGCGTTGAGCTGTCCAATGATTGGTAGCAATTTGAAAAGACCCACCCCAATATTGTCGAGATGATGTGGTTGGAGGAGACCTAATTATTGAGTAGAATTGCATATGACTTAATTGAAAGAAAATGAACAGTACTAAAATAATATTTCATTTCAGACCCCCCAGAAACTAGAGTGTGGCCCACCCTTGACATCCAAAAAGCAGGCTTGGCACTGCTACTGATTACAATTAGGATGCTTGTCACAGGGAGAGAAGAGCATGAAATTGGAGATGGAGAATCCCCTTGTTGCTTGCAGGATGGCTAGTTTGTCGTTCTAGTTCAGCAGCTGGAAGATTGCAGTTCTCGATTCATTACCCCTCAGTTCTGCAGTCCTCAATGTTTTGATGTACTGGTGCGGGGACACACTTGCTGTGATGGTCACCAAGGCCCATTAGGAACAATGACCGTTCAGTCACTTGTACCTCTCCTCTCTAGAAGGGTCCCAGCACAGCACCTTTGGTATTCTCCTTTCGCACAATTTGTAAGTTGTCTTTGTGCAATTCCATCTGTGTTTCACTCTGGCTCAATGTGATTACACAGTGTGGAAATATCTGTGGGGTCATCTCACCACATGCAATAACTCCCCAGTGCTCTAGTGCATAATTTCCATAAAGAAAGGGTTCTCCGACTGTTCAGCAACTGTTTTATCTGTTTTATTTACATGTATTTGACCATATATGAAAAATTTCAACAGTGACTCCTTCATCTAATGAAAACCCAGCTAGGCTGCTGCTTGGTGTTCACAGTGAGGACTGTATCTGGGACTCCCAGGAGGCCAAGGGTGTTGTTTATCCCTCACAAAATTGATCTCAAATCATTTAAAATCAAAACGTGATTGTAAGTTTTGTATTTCAGTCCTGCATCTGAGTGCCTAACCAGTGAGAGAGCTTAGCTCTATTCCCTGGATTATTGTCCCTTGGCTATTCAATAAATTGAATCTACCGGTTTTAAAATGTAAAAATGAAGTAAGACTTTTCATTAAACAGTGATGGAAGCTTTTCTAAAGCCTATATATTCAATTTTATAGAAACCGTTTTATAAACCACATAAGCAAGTCTACTAATGTTTTATCTTGAGAGGTTAAAGAGAATGTGTAATGAATGTCCATGTTTTTGTTGCTAACTGGTTAGATTTTAGTTTCCAGGTCTTGTTAGGCACAGAGGAAAATGTATTTTTTGTAACTATTCCTACAATGGCCACCTTAAGTCATGGTGTCTTTATTGTTCTAGCTTATTAGATGGATATTGGTGTGAATATCAGAACTGTCAGCTGACATTTCCTTTCAGATCTTGTCAGTGATACATTTCATAATACCACTTTCAGAAATAAAAAAAAAAGATTTCATGTAAAATTGCTGCTTGTAGAGCTCACTGCGGCATTCTTGAGAGTGAAGGTCGACAAGCACCTTCCTTTCCTTCTGCCTCTCTACTATTCTTTCTTTTTATGGGAAAGGGCCTATTTTTCTTCAAGAAAGGTGGTGATCTATTTTTCAGAGCAGTTTTGGAAATTTTGGGTTCACAAGCTTATCAACGAAAATCATCTTAAGGGTCTGGCTGAAAGAGTCAATGAGCTCAATGTAAATTATTTTAGGTCTATTAGTTCCAAGATTACATATATAATTATATAGTAATTAACTAATGAAAAATTATAAAAATATATAATTTTGGATCTATTTTATAATTTTATGTATTTTATATTTTTGATGTCTGATGTTTTCTGAGTTTTTTCTTTCCACAAAACAAGATTGTACAGACAATAATAACTATTAGTTATTGGCTAATTTTTGCCTAATTAGTTCGAGTAGCAACATCTGATTAACTGTATCAGCTGCTAAATAACTGTACCAGCTGCTAAAAGCATTACTGCAGAAGACTGATAATGATTAAACCTGAACATTACCACTGCATTCCTCCCAGCCGAGTATACCAGCCATGTCCACCTTAAACACCACAGTTAAATCAGATGCCTTTTGTTTAAACTGGCCAAGCACAGATGAGGGAAACCTAATGCATGATGAGTGTAAAAGTGATCTATATCAAGATCCCCAGAACTATTGGGTTGTCCTGAATAACACAGGATGTTGCTAATGATAGTATTACAGATTTTCAAACCAACTACGTTATTACGTGAAGACTACATTACAGCCCATTCACATCTGCACAATTACCCTGTGTTTACCCAATTTCAGCTGCTACATAGAACCAAGCCAATCACACAATACCACCAACACAAGGAAGGTTGAAGCCTGGCACATTCTTCCTCTGAACTGCTAGAAGCACCAATCACTGCATCTTTTCAAGCTGCCTCTAATGGAACTGTATTACACATCTCAACATGTTCAGAGGAGATCACTAATAGCCAATACTGTTATTTCAAATAACTACACTGTCTAAAATCATGCTCCCTGCCATTGATGGCTTTGGCTATGCTGTATACTGAACTTGAATCTTCCTGATAACATATAAGCGTAAAACATAAGGATTTATATGAATAATTTTGCCCAGTTTTGCTCCCCTGAAGGCCCAAGTAAGTTGAGTGTTTAAGTATTTTAGCACCATAAAAGTGGTTGATTATCATTTCATGATCATGAAAAAAATAAATGTGAATCATACCCCTTGTGTTTAAGAGGAAGAACATTTAAATGACTCTTGCAGATGTAGAGTCTTTCTGCTTTTTTAACAAGAACATTCTCACTGTTAGTCCATTTTACTGCACTGGAAGATGTGGTCGTGGTACTGAGCTCGTACAACACCTTCCAAGCTTGACTCTTGCCGTCCACCTTTCAGGTGGTGGGTTTCTCTGGAGGGTTCCTGGGGAGAGGGAAGGAGAAACAAAAGGCACATGCTGGCTCTTTCTCCCTCCACTGCACCACAGAAGTGCTGTTAATTGTCTTTACCTCCCCAAGAGTCTGTCTCTCAAAAGGCCAGGCACATATATGGATTTTCTCAAATGTCATTGGAGTTTGGGGGTCCCACACTCCCCCTGGAGCCAACTGATGAGCAGAATGTGTGTGGACAGCTCTAGCTGTATTAGACATTAATCTGTCTCACTGCCACCATCCAACCAAGTCATTTTCAGTAGATTTTAGAGGATGGAGGGCGCAAGAGACACGGAAGGCTTTCGTCAGAATGCTGAAATCGACACTGGCTTGGAGATAAGCTCACTTTCTACTGAAGAATCACCAAGGATGACAAGTCAGCCATTAATGTGTTCGGAAAACATATTTTCTCATTTCTTTCCTTTTCCATCTACATACACTGTGTTTATTTCCACCAATAACTATTCATTGTCAAAGGACTAATTCAGATTAACTCAGTTTTGAACTTACTACAGATTTTATCTTTTAGAACTAGAGCTATAAGGCTAACATAACTGACACTATAAGAGTATAGTCTTCTGTAAAAACTTCTTTCATTCTTCTCAAACCATATTCAGCTCTTAATTTAGGTGAATAAAACTTCTGGATGTGGTTTAGGACACAGTATGACATACCGTTGTTACACCCGTGCGATCTCGATCGTGTAGTCCATCGCCCGAGTATTAGGGGATGACTTAGATCGAGACCAGGGTAAGTATGTATGTTGCATGTGAGTGGTGAGGGGGGATCTGGCAACCCGAGGGCTGTCAGATCTTCCAGCACAAGTCCACCTGTGAGTATTTCTGGTACTAATGAACCTTGAGTGTCTGCGTTGTGTGATTGGTGGATTGCGTGGGTGTGTGTGTTTAAATCCCAGCTGATCCGGAGAAGCTTTGTGTGGACACTGGAACTGTAGGCCTGACGGTGGCTAGGAGATTGTGCGGGCAAACAGAGACAGAAGACCGAGAGATACTGAGCGAGAAACCAGATCCTGACTCTGCAGTGCAGTGAGTCGAATCAGCATTGAGAGAAAGACTAACTGAGGTTGTGTTTTACAGACTAAGGCTGATTAAGCACGCAGAGTAGAGAAGGATCCATGTCTGTGTGCTCTGGACAAGCAGCCCTGCACCAGAGACAGTGCAACCAGGACGCAGCAAGCAAAGACACTGTATGCAAAGACGGAGTCCTGGAAGTTGCCTGGAATGAGTTTATGTTGTGAGAAAACTTACAAGCAGAGACTTTAAAAGAAGTCTTGGAGTCTTGAGTTGTTTACACTTTGTGTTGGACTTTATTAAAGCTCTGCTGAAGCATTTAACCCGTTCATGTCTGTGCATCCTTTACCACCCCAGGCGTAACAACCGTGAGCCACAAAAATGAAAAAAAAACCTGTGTAGCAGAAGGACTTTGGGCAGCCATTTTAGCCCATAAATGTTAAGCAAAATTCATCCTCTTTTGTTTGTGAACATAAAATTACAAATAAATGCAATTTTTTGTTTTACAGAAAAGATTATTGTAGTATTCTTAAAAAGTTAACAGAACACAAATCTCTTTTCCATTCTGTTAACTTAAATACAATGAACTCAAATGAAACTAAATTTTAAAACAGCCAGAAAGTTTTAGTTAAAACCCATTTTTACAGTGCAGCATCCCATATGCAGACACACAACAAAGACTCGAAGTTTGTTGCCTAAAGCGCATGCCTATAGCAGAAAGTCATACTATGTCCTAAACCACATATACAAGTTGTAGTTTGAGCAGGTTGAGGCAGTTTTGGGGATGCAGTTATAGAAAGGATATGCCGATTGACTTCCAGTGATTGTTGGCAATACGAGCCGTATTACGGTTCTAAACTGAAGAAGCAAAATCTGGATTCCAGGAAAGACTCTTGGTTAAATGATTCACTACATCTGGGGTAAGTGAAAAATGATGAACATTGTCCAACACTCTTTGATGCTATTTTTATACATATGTGTGAAGATGACTCGCATGAATTCTGCTTTTACTAGGGATTGCGGTCTTCTGGAAATATGACTGCTTCCAGGTTTTTGTTTAGAAGGGCTTGAATCGGACATATCCTAGCGACCTGTTTACACAAGCACATGGTTAGTCCGCTATCCGCTCCAACCAGGGGACAACTGTATTACTAAATGCATGCAAATGCCCTCGCTGAAAGCATCATCGTCAACCTCTCCTCTCAGATCAGCGACCCATCTCATTCAGCACAAAGGAGAACTTATAATTCATTTTCGCTTCTCTCAGACAGATCAGAAATACCTTGTTGAAAAAGAAAGTTCAAGTTTGTAAATAACACCCTTCCCTTTTAAAAACTGACACACTGACACGAGCTTGTCACATCCTATTGTGCGTGCCTCACAGGTTGTCAGATGGAAAACACATATCCATATCAGCCAAGCCTCAAACACCTGTTCGGTTCGCGTGTGCTGTGCCTCCAGTGGAGCACCAGCTGGGAAGCCTAAAAAAGATGCAATTATGTTCAAGCAAAGCCAAACCACTTTAAATTCACATCACTGACTAGACCAAGCTATTTAGCTCAAGACCTCGCGTTCATAGACATGATAACTTTCAGAGATTGAAGTTTTCTTACAGTATGGTAAACACTGCTCAGAAGCTTGTCACATAAATAAAATAATGCATTTCCATACACATAACTATCCAATAACCACAGAACGTGCAAACTGACAGTAATGCCCTTTCACAGCGAGGACATTTGGATGCATCTAGTAATACAGTTGTCTCATGGTTTTGCCCATGTGCTTGTATAACACACACATATCACGGTTAGAAAGTTCTGTAACTGGAACTGAACAGCGTTTTAAAATATTAATTTTGGACTCTCTTGGGAAGACAAACAACCTGGAAGTCATTATCGAGAGGCAATGCTAGAGGGCGCTCTTAAGAATGGGTTTGTGAAGAAATACAATTAAATGCACTTGTTCATGCAACAAAAAAATGTCACAAAATCAGTGACTGGCTAAAAATGAGCTCACATTTGGTTAAAGCTTCTCTTTCAGACAATATTATGCTTGAGATTTATCACATATTCATATTCACCACATGCTGTGTCTTGCATTATGCAGGCCATCCTATCCACCCAAGCCAGATATGCTTTCCTGGACTCCTGGCCGCAGATAGCTGTGGCATCATCAGGGATTGATCTTACGTTCTCTATGGCCCAGTACTTACAAGGACACTCCACTTGGGAGCGCCTTGGTACCTTTCATTTTAATATGATTGATAACTTGAAAGCAGCAGAGTAAACTAATGGTGGTTAGCATAGCCAAGGGCATGTCCCAGTAACATGTCAACTACCTAAAATGCTTTAAGCCTTAAACGCAGGCATGGGTCAAATAACTGCTACTAGGGGGGTTAAACATGGCATTACACGCAAATGACCATAAAGGACAAAAATGCCTTAATTTAAATTATTTTAGGTCTTAGGAACCAATGGAAAAACCCAGGAGAACTTTCAGAATGGTCTCCCACCACAAGTGTTTGGAGAAAACCCACAGAGGTAGGGGGGCCTGGGGAGCGGACAAGCAAAAGAGCAGCAAAGGGCAAGTGCACAGGAGACCAAATACCAGTTTTAGACTGTTTTTGTATAAATCAGATTTTTACTAATACAGAAAGAGCTCAAAAGGTTAAACTAGGCCTGGTGATTGGGCAGCTTCCGTGTAATATGTATTAGTAGATGCACATACAGTATAGGACACAATTGGTGTAACTTTTGTTTCTTTCAAATGGGAAAAAAATCCAATTTCATTCAAAAGAATCATTAGAGCACAGGACATCGCTCATTTCTCTCACAGTCCCAGAAGACAGCAGGCGTTCAGATATCCTGAAATATGGATTTGCATCACTCTTTCCAATCCATTCTTTATTATACTAGAGGCTACTCCTGGCAAATTTCATCTGGGGTGCAAGGTCACAGCATTGGAGAGGTCATAGCAGGGAGAAATGCTAACAAGGCGCATTTATCTTCGATCTATATGCTAAAAATGATGTATTACAATGTAAGAATATCATCAAATACCCGATTTTGTTTAGCCATTGTTCAGACCTAGTATGGATTCACTAACTTAAACCTGCACAGAGGCCAAGAATGTCTCATTCAGGTTTCCCTTTAATCTCAAATGGCAAGGAATGATGTTCGCCCTCCTCAAAAGCATAATCCAAACCTGGGCATCAACGTTTCCAAGCTGATATGTGCTGCAGTGGTGGGTGGATGCGAGTGATGTAGTGTTGAATTATTGAAATGTTTAAGCAAAACAGCTCCCCGGGGTTCATTTGACCAGGGTATTTGATGTTAGGGCTTTGATTAGGAGGAGGGAAAAAATCGACCAACCCCTCATCTGACAGTTCTGAGGAGAGAGGAAGCATACGCCGACCGAGCGGCAGTAGCTCGAGGTCACACAAGGTTGTGTTCTAACGAGCTGGCACTGACCCATGGAGTCGGACTTGTCCTTACACTACAGGCATCAAAAGATCTAGTGTCAGCTCACACCCCGAACACACACACAGGAGCGGGGAAAGTGGGGAGACAGATGTACAGAGAAAAGCAGAAGATAAACAGACCTCCGAATATGAAACGTCATTCGGTGGTTCGTTATTAGTGGCCAGACGGGTCTTGTCACAAACTTTGTTTCTGAAGGGAATTAATTAGTGGCGCATTTGGAAATCACCTCATTGCTCTTGCCTTTATGTTTTGTCCAATTGCTTAAACTTGAATTTCGACATTCTTATAGGGGAGCTGATTAAATATATTAGGAAAGTAAAGCTCAATATTTTTGAGGATTTTGATATTTGAAACACTAATCATCCATAAGGTTTATTGTAGATACATTTACAGACGATTTTCTTTAAGTAAAGGGACCATTTGTCATGCCTGATCAGCACAAATGTTGTTCTCAGCATTTGACGCATTCACCAAGTCATACAGTAGGCAGCCAGGATCACAGCACCCAGGGAGCTCAAGTGTATCTGGGATTCAAACCCACAGCCTTCTGATTGCAGGGGGCAACTCGCTAACCACTGGCCAGTGGCTAACCAGTGGCTGTTGTCCAAAAATGCCCCATTGACATCAAAGGATTAGACTTATGAGGTACAGCAGCTGGATGTTTGCCTTGCGATCAGGAAGTCGTGGATTTGATTCCTGAAACTGCTAAATACCAGGTACCCTGAGTAAGGCACCGCTTCCACACACTGGCGCTGTGTTCCTGGCTGCCCACAGCTTCACTTGGTGAATGGTTTAAACACAGAAAGCCTCAACAGCAGTGAAGAATGAAACTGGTGTCACAATGAACCACTTTAGTTACCATCCAAACCTTCATCAGTGAGCAGTGAGCATTTATATTGAGGGAATTTGGGGTAAATCTGAACAAATGTGTTTTCTTTGGGGGCTGTATGCTTTTCATCTTGTAGACCTCCACCTAAAAATATTGGTAATTGAGTCTAAATGTCTAATGTCTAAAGTGTTTGCCAGCATTTCTGCGACTACTGGTAAGCTTTTAGGGACATTAAAAACTGTTTTTTTTTTCAACAATACTGTCATCAAAACTGATTTTTAAGTCTCTAGAATGGAGCATTCCACTTTAAATTTGTGATCACCATTTGAATTTTTGTGAATTTTAAATTGTGTGAATTTTGGAAAGAAATGAAGCTTCTTTGGAACGTTTTTATGTACCTGGGTGAATTTTTGGAAAAAAAAAAAAAAAACATTCATTTTTTACATAGACAACAATGGCTCAGACCCAGAATCCTTGTTTGGCTGTCTACAGAATTCTGCAGAGGAAGGGTAAACAGCAATGTCTGGTATAAAGAATGGAATGCCTTGTATGGGAAGACGAGGGGTCATGGAGACTGAATGAGGGTAACCTTTACAACATGTAGAGTACAAGCCGCATACCTATCAACACTCCAATTAACACCTCCAACTCCCTGCGGATGTCCTCCAACATGTCCACAGGAACGTGGTTTCTAAAAGAAGCCAAGATCCACAGCGACAGGGGGAGAGGAGAGCGGGGGAAGATACAGAAGGATCATTGACATAGCTTCTATTTTTCTCTACCTTACCTGTCACTTGCCTCCGCTCTCAGGCGAGGAAACCGACAGCAGCTTTTGGCAGACAGGTCTTAATGGCCACTAATGGCCTGACGGGCTCTGCCTCGAATACTTAAATTACCAGCCTACTCCCACTTCCTCCGTGGTCTCCTCAGCAGGGTTTTAGCCACGAGTGCAAAGGCTACTCATTGACCTTTGCAACAGGTTGAATGAACTGGTCGAAAGATGGACAACTTAATTGAAATGAGATTTTTTTAATTTAATTAATTTCCAGTGCATATATCCACTTCCAATTTACATACAATGCCTTTTGACTTCTAATTATGAATAATGCATAGGTATTAATATGCATAAACAAAGATACATTTGAAAAAAAACTAAATGGAAAGGGAAAAGGTACACACCACGAATCAAAAATATTGGTCATTATCGACAGTTACAGAGTATTTGTAGGAAATAAGCATTCTTCAGCATCATGTATCAATATTGGTTCAGCTTCTTAATGGTTTCTCATGACATGAAGGTTGAATTGCTGACCATAAATTTCCATACATTTCCAACAGGACTCAAATCAGTATATGACAAACGTTCATTTTTAGTAGTTTTTATTTTGTCTGTATGTTTGGGGTTATTTTCTGTATTTTTAAGGTTAAAGTGAAAGTGAAAGTGACCATTTGTCATACATGAACACCAGTGATGGGAATAACGGCGTTAAAGTAACGGCGTAACTGAAAAAAAAGTAATTTTTCAGTAACGGGTAATCTAACCAATTACTGTTTCCATCGTTACAACGCCGTTACCGTT
>JBBPDE010000002.1:3853729-3863887 GCA_037974605.1 Nannopetersius ansorgii
ATATATACCCAAATTTTCTTGATGAAAGAAGAAGAAATAGTGTTTGTCTAACATCCGACTAACTGGTTGTGTGGTCATAAACTAGACTGTCCTTTAAATGCACTAGTAAACTGTCTCATTACTAAATGGCTTGTCAGATATTTAACAATTGTTTGGACATCCACATTATAACTAAATGTATTAGGTGGCTTTTAATGGTGAAAAAGCCTCTGGTTAACTCAAATAATGAACATACTATAAAGCTATTAGTTGACATTTATTATCTCTTAATCTGTAACAGAACTTGCTTGCAGAGGCCTGTAGCTCTGAGCTGCTGCAGGCCAGCCCAGGTAGGGCAAGTGCTGCCTGAAATAAACTCAACAAGATACACATTAACAAGAAGCAGAAACAGCAGGGAGGCTGAAGGTCTGAAACTGTATGGAACTGTGCCCATGTTATGTCCTTCACTCTTTTCTAAGAGTCTCCACTTTCATTTAGGTGCAATCCACAGTAAAGTGGAGTGAAGTAATTGTAAAGCTGAGAGAAAGGGGGTGGGACTTAAGGTATGGATACACCCAAACTCAAATAACTATTTTTTAAGAACTTATGAATTCAATTGTCAACAGAATTTAAGACACTTCAGAACCAAAAATCCTTAAACCTGAAAACACACTTGTCATCACAAGCCCAATTCATTAGCATGACATTAATATATCGGCATTAACATTTCAACACATATTCAGGCACTATTTATTTTTGCTGTATTAAATAAAGTGTACTGTATGGAGATCATTGTATCCTACAGAACCAACACACCATATCGCACTGCTTCATTCCACCCAGGTCTAATCTACCTGTAGCCAGAAGGACTGTCAGAACTGTGCAGTCTTAACAACGAAGGTTCGTAAATGGTTCTTCACTCGGATGGACACAGGGAGGTCTGGAGTGTGGCGCTGTCTCAATAACTCACATTCTATCAAAAACTTTACTCTCCTAAATTATTTATTTTTTTCAAATATTTGGTAATTAAAAAGCCACCTATCTTCTCTGTGAAAAAGTATTTCCTTATCTTCCCTTTAATTCTTTCAACAATCAATTTCCTTCATTTCATTTCTTTCTTTCCTTCCTTGATTGTTTCATTTCTTTATTTTTCCCTTCTTTCAGTCATTTGCTTTATTTTTTCTTTCTTTTATAAATGTTTCTTTTCTATTTTTCCTTTCCTTTTTTATTATTCTTTATTTAGTTTCAGGTTTTGCCCCTCTTCCATTCTTTCTTTCCTTTATTTTCTTTCTTTCTTTCCTTCCTTCCTTCCGTCTCCCTCAGTGCTGCTCTTAAGGAACGTGGAAAAAGCGGAAAAAGGGGGAAAATTGTCCTGATCACAAGCTCTGTTCCTGTCTAATTACAGAACTGTGCTCAGACACCAAGAAGGTGGAACAGCAGCTCTGCAGAACTGCATGAAAACCTGACATCAATTTGTCAGATACACAAGAGCAGATAGTGTTAGTTATTAAGGAGAATGATCCGGTATCCAGTTTGCCTTCGTGTTTGACTGCTGCAAATAAGTTACAGAGGAGGGAAACATGCATCACAGAGCTGATAAATGTGAGACTGGAAACATCCGACATTCCACAAGAGGTACAGAGCGCCTGGCTGTCGAAATATTTACAACATCCAACAAGTACGAGAGTACGAAAGCACACGTTTGAACCTGCCAGTTCTCACCATCCACAGCTGTTTAATATGGCGCATATAGAAAGAGAACGGTGCCTTGAAAGCTGACAAACAAAGATGGAAGAGGGGGGTGAAGAAACACCACCACAGCCTCTCTCTTCTCCAGCGATGTGGCGCTTTGTGTTAGGAGAAGATAAACGATTTGGAACTGTGTGGGACGCATTCCCTCAGGAAGCTGGCAACAATGCCAAGTCGCCGATGAAGGATGCCGGCAGAAAAGCATGGAGAAGGGTGTGAGAGAGGAGGATAGTGTCAGGATTGAGGTGTGAGGGTTGGAGCAGCTTGGAAGATGCTCACAAAAGAAGAACTGATTTAATGGGATGAGCTGATGGGGGAGAAATCTGCTTGGAGGCAACTGGGATCCAAGGGTCCAGGAGACCCCTCCATCTTCTCTCCTTCCAGTATTCATGACTTCTTCCGTGCCAAGAGACAAGCCTCGTAGAAATCAATGGCTGGCAAATCCTCCCATCTTCAGGGGAAAAAAACAGGCTAATAAATACGACCATTAGGGATCATGATTAGGACAGTACAGCCGAAGATCAGAGTCGTCTCTGTGGACAAGTCGTATTGAAAGGCATCTAGGGAAGTGGGGTTCTAGGAATGTATGTGTGTGCCCCTAGGCATTTGAGTGATTGTCACTCCCACTCACAGCCACTTTATGGTCTGCTGTGTCCCTCTGTTCTCTGACAGAGTCCCAACTAATTACTAGCTCTGTGCTCTGGAATGAGGATCGATTTTTTGCTGCTGGATCCCTCTCAGGGGCGTCTGCGTCTAAAGAGGTGAATTGGCCCGCTGGGTCAGCCTCACGATTAGAAATGTCAACATTTGCGCTCCCGTGAGCCACCCTGGGATTTCTCCGGAGCACCAGCCTCACGGCTGCCTGTATCCTCCGGATACGGCTGCACTTCACATTGAAACGGCAGTGATAAATATTCACGTTTTATTGGCACATAGCTGGGCCCTGTCGCCTTTAAAATCATGAGGTCGATCTCAGGACAAGCGACTTAAGCCCATAAGTGACAGTGTATCCGAATATACATCCTGCACCATAAGAATGCCGGTAAAAGTGCACGACGGTTCCCAAGAATAATCAGCATAACCATATATTATGCCTGCCCACCCTCAAAACGTCACAAATCACATCGATTTGTCCAAGAAACGTTACAGCTTTGTTTCCAGAACACTGCTGAACTTGGACACAAAAGAGCAAGCGCCCAGCTGCCCTTTTGCGTGAACTGTCCACTTGTTCCCAGAGATCAGCAAAGACGCTTTACCTCTCAGTCATCAATTAATCAGCATGCCCACACTCGCTCTTAATTCAGCTCTAACAGCTACGCTCTCTGTACACCCAACAGCCGAGGAGAATTGATTTTCAGCATCTCAACAGACTGGCTGTGGAATATCGGCAAACTTGCAAATCACATGGACCAACACATCTAGCCAGCACGGCCCCTTTGTCCACATCTCCTAGATGAGACTGGTTGTGTAATCCCCCCCCCCCCCACACACACACACACCTCTCATTGCTTGTATAATGGAGGATGTCAACTCTGCACAAGGTATCTAATTCGCTGGAGGTGCAGCACAGCAGAATCCATAGTGTCACTAACCAGAGGGAGCATGTGCCACCCACGCAGCCCTATCTGGCTCCATTCAGGAATCATTTAATCCTGACACTAATCTGTGCGTCTGCCTTTCACAGAGAGAGTTAAGCAAGAGCCAAGCCATTTAGGAGTCAAAGCAACCAGCATGCTGATCTGCCGTTGCAAAATTAGTCCCAAAATTATGACTTTTGCCTCAGAGAAGAAAGTTAGCCCATGCAAACAATTTTTATTTTGCTGGTAGGTTTCACAGGTTCTGCTGTATAATGTGTTCTTCCGAGTTTAGATGACCACAACTCCGCTGGAAAGTGGGCACTTCACAAAAGTTTGTATTTTAACGGGATGTTATGCAATCGATTCCATGTGGGAGTCATGCTTTTGAGGCACAGAACCACATTTAGCTAATCCTATACAACGCTCCCTTCTCTGAAGAACCTGTTATAGTGAAAGTTGTTAGCTAATGTCAGTGCTGACCCCCCTATTTGCCTCATCCGAGGTCCATGGGTGGAAAAAAAACCCATCATATATCACCGTGATGAGCTAACATGTCACTTTAGCGAGAGAAACGTGGGTGGATTCGCACGCCTACATTGTCAGGAGAAGGTCCGAACAGTTTGGAGAGGGTGCAAAAATAGACTCCTATTCATGGAATTACTAACCGGCGTATGGGCTGAGTGCAGCCCGTGTTACGCAAAAGAAGATGCAGAGACAGCAGGGGTTCACGGTTTCTAACTGTGCGTTTCTGTAAAAGGATTAGTGCTAAACATGATTTACATAGTTCATATTTGCATCCTACATGAGATGCATCACTTCTATGGGCTAACAGATGTTAAGTGTAGTCAGCAATATCTATTTGTATATTCCATTCAATCTTTCAATTGTGTGTAACACTGAGTGGCTTTATTCTACTATCATCATTGGCAGAACCCAAACCCAGTGCTGGGGGCTCACGGCTCAATCCGATGCCTTCGGCCACAAATCCACCTGTAACTCTGACCACTGAGTGAAGAGCGAGGAAGATTTGTCCGAGTAAAAAGCCTCCAGCCTGACAGTTACCATGGTGCTCAATCATGGCAGCAAGGCAAGTGCTAGCATCCAGCGTGTAATCCGCCGTTATCCGACCCGCATCTGTCTTCCTCCCTGAACTTTTTTTCAGCGGAACCGAGTCAGGTTTGATTTATGACAAGCCTATCTGGCTTTGGGGGTGGGGGTGGTGGGGCTGCTGGAGAAGTGTGGCGGCGGGAGAACAGGAGGGAGTGAAAACAGAGGAGGGAATACAGTTTGAAGTGCCATCGCTTCTGAAAGTGGAGCAAAACTTTTTGTGAAATATGGGTTTGCAAATACCCCCCACCACCAGTTATTGTAGCATCTTAGCCTTGTTTGGCTTGGATGCAGCACTAGAAAGGGGAAGAACGCTTTCAAACTAGAACAAAGTGAGAAGTTCTGAATCTTCCACGTTATTTTTTTTTTGTTACTCCATCTTTGGCTTTTGTTCTCCGTGCCTCCATTTTTGCATGCCGTATCAACTCCACGCCGCTCCAGCGTTTGAATTTGGATGCTGTTTGGCCCACGAAAAGGGAATTCAAAATAACAAGGCCTCTATCCTCCGCAGACATGCGTGTGAAAAATCTGTCCATCGTCCCAGAGAGACCTGCGTATGCGTATGCGTGTGTCTGTGTGTGTGCGTGTGCAATGCCACCCACGCCGTCAAGCTCTTTTTCTGTACATGTGCCAGTGAAAAACAGGGAGGGTTAAGGATAGTAGAAAGAAAAAAAGAAAGAAAGAAAGAAAGAAAAAAGAAGTGAGAGAGAAAGGATGGAAAGAAAAGGAAAGAGGTTGCGGATGGAGTGCCGAGCATTACCATGGCAACAGGAGGGGGTGAGTGATAAGCGGCGCTAGGAGTGTTAAAGCGTTTCGCAGCCATATCTCTGTTTATGGAAACGCTACGGGACCAGCCAGCAGACACCGATCAAGCTGTGAACCGCTCTCCCACAGTACCGATCTCATTGTGCCAAGCAAATTATATCTCAAGCTGTCTCACGTTCGCAATTGTAAGAAGGAGGAAAAAGTTTAAAAAAAAAAAAAAAAAAAAAAAAGCACAGATCAGAAAAAAGTGCTGAAAAAGAAAGTTTTAGGAGTCTCCAATTTGGGCACAGAGTGTCTTTTGTCAAAGGAGATGAGCTAAGCAGGAGGGAGGAATCGAAAGACATATTTATCCTTGACATTTGGAGAATTATTTATTATATCAGCTTCTCAAGCAAAAGAGGAGCAGAGCAGACCACTGACTAGTCGATGACATGCCATACTTCCACAGCTTTGATTAAAAGAACTATTTAAGTCACATGTTCCATACGTTAAAGGCATCATTTATGTGCCTTTACAAACATGAATATGAATGAGAGTTTAATGATAGTCAACATGAATTGCATTCCATCACAAGAAGACTTTTCTGGGAAAAAAGGATTGGAGGTGATTTTAAAATATTACATGCCATGGAAATCTGGTCTTGTGACATTAAAATGGTTTATTTAATCTTGAAGAACAGTACTAGGGACAATAAACACCATGTCCATTTGACTTTTACAGGCTTTGGCTAGTTCCACTGTTAGAATCCATTTGTGGTCAAATACTGTGGGGAGAAAAACGTATAAAACAATCAACGGCACTCACTATGATCCTAAACAGAAACCAGTATCAACATAAACTAGGTCTGAAATGTATAAGGCTACAATATATAATCATCTGTAATTGCACTTTAAAACTGTGTCTTTACATATATATATCTATCCTCATAGATGATTTTTTGAGAGTTACTGTTACAGTGAGGATAGCTGACGGCTGAACACGGAGGGTGGTAGGGATGTAACTGGTACACTATGGACACATATGACCACCTAGAAGAGCATCTTAGAGCACAAGTAATGGAAAGCTTTGAATTTATGATTGGTTCAGAGGCTAATACGCACTACTGAGCTTTGTGACAAGCATGAGGCTTGAGGTTTACATAGCTTAAGCTAAAGAGGAAAATCTGTGACTTCAACTAGGCTTACAGCTTGATCTAAAGCAACACCAGAGTGAACAACGATATTAACTTCCAATAGGGATTCCAAAGATTTTTCATTCATTCACTGCAGAACAAAATCATTCAGAGTGGTCTGATGTGCAATGTGTGTTGAGAAGCAAGAATGTCTGGATGGTGGTGAATGGAACCAGAGGTCATATTGTCTACAAGACAACTGCAGCTATTGTTTCAACAATGGGTAAATAGTGAAAATATCTTAAAATGGATGTAAACAAATATATAATATATAAGTTTTAGGCCAGAATGTAAAGCAATACTCATTATATTATAATCAATATATTCATTATGATTTTGTGTAACATCTTTTTTGAAAAAACTTACATTAAATACTTGACATTGTGTTATTGAATCTTCTTGTTGAATTTCAGAATGCATCATCCCAAAAAAGGGAATCAATCTGAATTACTTTGTATTGACCATTAAATTGTGCAAAAATGTTTGAAAAATCTATGCAATTCCCCTTTACCCTCCTTCAACTTACCTACTTACTGTCTTATGTCTCTTCTGAGCACAACATATGTATGTTCTTAAACATGGAAATGTTTTTCCCATATAACTGACTAGATGCTAAAGGTATATTTCCTAAAGAATTAATTCATTAAACTAATACGGATTCATATATATCTGAAGTTCACTGTGGGGGGACTGCCTGTGATAACCATAGTATACGTAGGATTTTAACATCCTAGCAATCAGGGATGATAATAATGGAGGTAAAGTTACCCAAAGCGACTGATACAGAAACAGGCAGCTCTGACAGTTATGGCTGGAACTCAATACTGTTTCTTCATCATCTCTTCAAGGCACCTTGGTCCGAAACTGACAAACACCAAACCGGTGGCCTATGCCACTATCAACTGGGATGGGGCTCTCGAAAAGATGCCTGTTGATACCTCTAAAAATATGTGTTACCCCAACAATCCCCCTGTATTCTCAGCTCACTTGTTCAGTTCTTTTCCTCAGAAGAAAGACGTATCGGATGAAAAAGCTCCAGCCAGACGGAATTCTTCCCTCAGGAGAACACAGAAAAGTCGCTGGGGCAAGGCTTTGGAGTATGGCGCGGGACGGGGCACGCAAGTGCGCAGGAGAATCTCCCGTCCAGCAGCGGATGGGAAATCAAGAGCCGTCCCTCCTCCTCCCATCAGCTTCCGATCTTCAGATCTTTCATCTTCCAACGGAGCCAACAGGGCGGCCTATGCACATCACGAGACAATCATGTTATTTCCCACTGTTTGTAAAATGTTCATTAATACCAGAATTTCTGGGGACCCACTGAACTCTACAGTTTAATGATCCAGTTCATCTGCTAGTTACCGCGATTGGCTGATTGGATGATATTCACAGATCTATCCAGAACGGCAATGGTCCCGCTGATAAAGCACCGAAGTTAACGATCTCATTTTTCAGGGAGCAAAGTTTTAGAACAATAGTCCAGAAAACCAAGCACCATCATGGTTATAAAAAACATTAAATGCATTCCTGATACAGACACTTTACTTTTATGAATGCAATAATTGAATACATTTGATAAAATAAACCACCTGAATATTAATACAGTGGGTCGTTGATCTACGAGGGTCTCGCCATATGACATTTTGGCGAACTAGTTTAGCAGCAGAAGAATACGCAGAATGCACAGAATTTACCCCCATAAGGGGGCAGCATGTTAGATGCACATTTTGCAAAAAATGTGCTGGTGACCACAAGAAATGGAAAAGTGTGTATACAATTTTTGAGCTTCTGGACAACATTCCTAACCCCCCACAGATCTACTTCTTTAACCCTTCTTTAAAAACTGATTTCAATAAACAAAAACAAAACACAAATCTGCTGAGCTCCCCTACCTCTTTTTCACATTGTTTCTGAGACCTATATGGAAGAAATGTTGGCATTTTTGTTCTTTATGGACACTGACTTTTAAAGTTATGCCATTTTTAAAACCCTAGCAGTGTTTATTATAACACATTTATAAAATGACAATAATGTTGGTTCTATGTGAAATAGGGACATAAAACAAAGCTCAGCATGATGTACGACACCTGTTTAGCTAAATTACGACAATTTACCATCTGTTGCACTTTCAGCTCGGATAGGCGGCGCTCGGGTTTTAAGGGTTAAAGCAGTTATCACTAACTCTTGTTCTGGAGACCAGCCTTCCACTGGAGTCCAGTTCAGCACACACAGAACTTCAGAAGTTCTTGACAGATCAGATGAATAAGTGGGGCATATGGAATTAAATTCAGATGGGATCAAAGTTGAAGTAGATCTCCAGGAGGAGTGCTGGTGACCAGTACTGGGGAATGTTTGGCTTCTAGCATGTGAGGGAAAAATAAATACCACTTGCCAAACACTTCCCAAAATACACTGGGAATCTGTAGCAAACTGATATAATCTATTTTTTAACTGACCGAGGAACATATCTAGCTAATTAACAAATGTCTTATCACACGCATGAGACCTCATATAAGGGGGTAAAAAAGCACAGACAAAAACAAATTCTTGGGCAAAATGGCAAGTAATTACTTAAAGACCGCACACACAAGACCACGTGAGGATGCCAAGGCTTCAGATATTTCAACAAAAAGAATCAGCACTTTTGTCCTAATGGGCCGGCTCTATGAGGAAGGGGGTTGAAACTAGCCCTCTGACGATACTGACCTCCACGTCCATCAGAAAACCCTTGTCGTCATTAAAGGAGGAAACAAATGATTAGTGGAATGTTTAGGAGTAAAAAGCCTAGGAAATAAAGGGGAACGGGTTAAACTGTCCATATGTTGGGGACGTGCAGTAACTCGGCTACTAGCTACTAACAGTCCACTCTTATTATTTAGAAACCTTCAGCAAACAGACTGTTTCTTTCCTGGCTCATGAGGGGGGTGATGAGTTTTGACGGGATGACCAAGAATTGCACCCGGGGTAGTCAGAAAGGGGAGAGGGTGGAGGGAAGTAAGAGAGGATGTTGCCGGTGGTTTACCTCATCACTGGGATCAGCCAGCTTGGTAAGGGTGAGAGGCAAGCGGCGTTAGAAGACAAAAAACAACAACAAAAAAAACAAAAACACAAACAAATAAGCCAATAAATTGAACACAATGAATAAATAAATTAATTAAATAAGGAAATTTACTGATAAAATCAGACAAATACACACACGAAGAAGGTACAACATTTAAAAATGGGTTAAAATGCTTGATACTGTAAGTCCCGCAATGTGCATAAAAGTAAAACAATTAATAATTAATACTCATGCATTACATGCCATTAAAGGGCACCTATATGACTTTCTTCATATATTTTACTTTATCCTTTTGTAATATGTACGAAGGTTCATGTAGCAAAAAGTCAATTTTATTCATTATCCCTTAGGATTAAACAGGCTGTTTTTGCTGCTGTTTCTGATATATGCAAATGGCCTCTGATAGACTACCATGTAGAGTCCTTTATTTAAAAAAATAGACAATCACTCATTACGGGACTTCAAAAAGCGTTCAAGTTGGCTAGTTATGGTTTTATATGCACTGCTTTTACATATCCTCCTGACTACAGGCAGTTCAAATTTGTCTTCTCTAGAGGACCTTTGTAAACCTGAATATCTTCCACCCCTTGCATGCTACTGAACTAACTCCTTTTGTATTCTAAAGATGACATTTAAGACTTTTAAATGATACCTCATTTGTAGGGGTGGGATTTTGGAACTTACTGTTCCTGTTGGAGGAAAATGGCATCCTTTACCACAGTTACATTTTATGGGAAGATGAAAAGTAAGTG